>JAAMPD010001028.1:0-31222 GCA_025266255.1 Trissolcus basalis | reverse complement strand
GTTTGTAATGATCTGAAGAACAACTTGGCTACTTAAAGTACATCGAAATCCAAAATTTTCTCGATACTTTTTCAATTTGAAAAATAGGCTGTTCGAGCGCTAGTCCCGTTATTGTATCCGGCCCTTCAATTTCGTTTACCCTTTTTGAAAATGGGGGTACAAGAACTTTGCACCAGACGAGCGGTAGTAATCTATCATCAAGTAAGGTTTGAAGCAGGTGTAACGAGTGTGGTACAAAGTGAGTTCTGCACAGTGAGAGCAACACTCTGGTTACTTTCTCGGTTGAGAAAGTTATGTCACTGATAGCTTTGGTATTTGGTGAAGTCATTGAAGATGGTAGAGAACCATATGACTCCACATCGAGAAGCCCTGTGCAAATTTATTGGAGAAGGCGTTAGAAAACTATTGTTTAGACTATTGGCTATAGAAGTTGTGGCTCTGTCCCGATAACCGTATGGCCTCTAGTTTATAAGGGCGTCTTGTAGTCGGTGAGCTAATCCATGCATCGGTGGCCCCTTTGCGTTTCATCATTTGAGTTCTCAGAAAGTCACACTGCAGTTCGGCTATGATGACGTCCTGGTCGGTACAATTGATTGGCGCGTAGAAGTCCAGCAGAGATGGGCGATCACAATAATGATAAGAGAGGTAATAAGTTGCATTAAATTGGTGTCGTTAATTGCTTCGATGAAATTCTCCTCCTTGTACCGTCAGTCCAAGTCAGAAATGGTAGGTCGAAGTCGTCCAGTATGATGAAAGCAGTATTTTCTTGGTTGATTTGTCTTAGGGCATCAAAGAACGTTATGTAAGAAGATACAGAACGAAAATAACCGAGTGTTGCGCTCGCCAGTATAAAAGAAGCTTCACCAATTTGTATATTCAGCACATACTTTCCAAGTCCAGATTAGACAGATGATCCAAGATTGTGACGTTTGTAGTTGTTCTCTGAATATAGTCTCTAACGTAGATATAGCAACCCCTCCATGCTCGTTCAAACTATAGAGATTGCGACAAAAGTGTCAGCAATTTCTTCGGATAGCCAGGTTTTTATCAAGGCAATGAGGGTTAGATTCAGGTGTGCAACTTCGGGATCAGCTTGTCGAACTTTGTCGAGAGTGAAGTTAAATTTGTGTATAATTGTCATACTGTGAGTATGACAGGTTGGGGTCGTTCTTTTGTCGATGAGCAAATTCGAATTGTTACATTAGTCTTACAATCAGCCATATTACGTTTAGCAAACAAGTCTATGAAGGCGGTTTTGCAGTACACAAGTTATACCAATATATTATCCTCCTCACTATGGAGAAGTTCCAAGAACTTTATTTTTCGGATGTATTTTTAGTAGTGCATTTATAATGTTGTTGGACTTGAACTGCTTATATCAATATATAATTTTTTTATTTCAGTATAATAGAACAACAGTAATAAAATGAGTTCATTTTATAATTTTATTTATTAGTAATATGATCTATATAAAAAATATATAGATTAAATAGTTTTAGCGAAAATGATGAACTCCGAATAAAATTTTCATTCATTTTACTTGAATTAAGTATTTCATTACTAAATTCAAGTAAATAAGTTTTTTTCAAAATAATTTTTTAGTGTATGGTTTCACTTTCATTTTAAAAAGCAGGAATAATTTTTTATCACGTTCACATACGTACACCATACATTTACTCAGACTAAACATTATTTGAACCCATTTAAACGTTGAATGCATGCTATTTTATTGCTTTTTTTTTATTTGACACTCATTGGATGTTGGATTACGTTTATGGGTATATGTTGTTAAAATTTAACATTACAATTGGCAACGCGTGTTCATTTGCTATTTGTGCTCAAACAAAAACTAACACAAAAACATTAACGATTTATATGTCCGTATATAAGTGTTTCAATTCAATATTCACACATGTGCATTTGTGAAATAATTACAAATCATGGTGTAATTTCATTTATTATTTTAATTCCACATTTTGATCAATAACAAATTCTGTGTAACTGTTAATTTTAATAAAAAATCATTTGAACGTGTTAAAAGTGTACACACATTTCACACATTTCTGTAAACAGTTGTTGTTCCGTAGACAATCGAAACAATTTATAAAGTTTTATTTGTTGAATGTTGAGTATATATATATTTTATAAGAATAACAACATTTTTGTTATTAATTGGAAGGAAATAATAAACAAAGTATAACATTTTTTTGTCAATTAAAATTGAACGGTTTTACAAAACGAATGATTGGAGTAAAAAAGCCATACATAGATTATGAGGTAGAGTCACGTGATCAAGTACGAGGTTTCAAAGCTGACAAAAGTGTATCAATAATCGCAGCGACTCTTAAGACTCCATTCATGAATCAGGACCCGACGAGTCACAATCTTGACACTCGCGCGAATTTTGTTGTTCGGTTCGGTGCGTGCCCAACTTTTAGACTGTGATTTTGACGCAGGGGTTTATATAAAAATTGGTCAAACATTTTTATTCCGATGAACAAGTGCTTGGTGAGAAACAACATTGCAAAATGACCATCAGTTCAACAGATTATGTTATTTTTCGAAACCACTGTGTATTTGACAGCAAAGATTATTCGCTCGTCCGAAATCTTTTTTTCAATTTTGAGTCTGGCTTTTGCACTACAATTACGTGCTTTAAACTCAATCTTGCTAATAAGTATTTCATGAGGGCCAAGGAGGAACATTTGCCAGGTGATACGGAATTTTCATTTTGAAATTGAAATACAAACTAAATTGTTTTTTTTTCTTTTTTTTATCATTTTTAGTATTTTAACTGATACACTTATTTTTTTTTCGACATAAATGTATAATTTTTTTAACTTAAAAATAGATTTAAAAAATTAAATCACATTCATTCAAATACTTACTTTTATATAGTTATAAAACCAATTTAAATGAAAAGTATCCTAATTATTCTTAAAATGACAATACTGGTGTTGAATTAGAAAATATTTATTTTTTATTCATAATATTTATGTATGTGGCTGGCATGTATATTTCCTCATTGCACAAAAGTTCATGTTTAATAATTGATAAACAATATTGTTAATAAAAAAGACAGAACTATTCGATTTTTTGACAAAATTAAAAAAATCTGTCAAGGTTTTCGTCACGCAGTAATTTGCAATCATATTGTATTACTTTTCACACTTTTTCTATTGTAAAAAAATACATGATAGTATCTCACATCTCACTTAAGTCGTACTTCAATGCATTGTAAAATATATTCAGACAGAATTCTTAAACATTTTCTACAAGATCTACATAAATTAACTAACTACCAAAATTATACACAAAATTCAATATTAATAATTCACTTGTTACGACAAAATTTATTTCACCTGCAGATCAGAAAAAATATTAATAAGTTAAAGCTCATTATTGAAACGAAAAGTTGATTCAGCAAAAATTGAACGAATGTGAAATTGATTGAAACCAAACTTTTTCAATCGCGGAAGGCAGGAATGTTCACTTCCTCTATTTTTGAGGACAGTATATCTGTAGGTCTTTTTTATTTCGATTTTTTTCAAATATACGAAAAACTTGACGCTCAATTAACACCAAATTACTAATTGTTAATCCGTACGGAAACAATGCTCTGCATTTTTCTATTTTTATGTTACATGTACTTGGGATAAAAAGATGATGCGTCATGGCTCCAATGTGCTTTTCAATGGGCCGCCGCTTCGATTCGCTTCTTTTTACGACGCCTTTTTTTAGCAACCCGCTTTTGTCACGCAGTGTTCTCGGCCGCTATACTTGTTATACACATGTATTAAAGTTAACTTAACACAATTTAAACATATATTAAACTTTGCCAAAGAGTCGTAAAATGTTTTTATGACTTGGTTTTCAGACGTACTATATATGTATAGAAGAAATTTGACACCATTGATGATTTCCGGATATTTTCTGATACATAAAAGGGTCTCATGTTTTCTGTTTCTAAATAATAATAATAATAATAATAATAATAATAATAATAGTTATTGTTATTATTATTATTATTATTATAGATTGTGAAAAAGTCAAAATATTGTATTCGGTAGCCAATGACTTTGCATCAACACCTAATCAGTGAAGATTATTAGTTTAGCGGTTAGCATCAATTTTGTAGCACTTGTTGTCATCAATGTTGACGAATAATGTCGGTTTGTTTGCTGATTGCGTGTCGTCACTTTCTATTCACTAAGTTAGCTCTGATAATAAATATGCATTACACACTGCCGCATATTTCATTGGAATGATGCTTCTGTCACACCTTGCAATCTGTTTTTCAAACAGGCTTGCATTCTAAATGAGCGACGGTCTAATAAGATAAATCTCCTTAAAAAATCATATTCTTATTCGACCAAAATATACAAAAATAGCAACCAAAAATATCATTGCGTTTTCTGTTAAATCATTTCTGTTAGATCGTCCTATCTGTGTCTAAATAAAATAAAATCGAAAGTTATTCGCTAAGAATAAAAAAAGAACAATTAAAATTCTTGGCCAAATTGAGTATCGCTGAAAATGCACTTGACTTAATACTTACCAGTGCAAGCCATATCCTGGCCCTTTCGCGACGTTGTTTATAAACAGCTACGTGCCAGGCGTATTTTATGTTTATCAACAAATCGGTTCGCGTATGACTCAGCGTTAGTAATGCGATCACCGAGACTCGTGCGAGTGTTATATCAATGAATCTCCCACGAGACACTCCGTGAGACGAACAAAGATAAATTATTTTAATAACAAATTATTTGATTCATAGCGCGGACCTTGACATTGCTTTCCTTAGACATACACAATTATTATTATTAATTTGTATTTTCATCAGGTCTCTCCATTTAATTCACCTTTCATTTTTCTCTCCGTTAAAAATGTTCCCATTTAAATATGCAGTTGGATGTAAATTAAAAAAAAGTCTATTTAGAAAATCGTTTCAAATGATTACGAGTTTGACTAAAAAATTGTTACTTTTTTTTCCTATAGCGTAAAAATTAAGTCAGTTCTGCTTTTTTCATGACATAAGGTTGAGACACCAGTGGTGGAACAGGTGTTCTTATCATTAAAAACTGTTATATGTCACTTGATATTAAATCTAAAATTCTGGTACAAACTTGGATAACGCATAAAAATTGTTCAGCTTACAAAGTTTTGCATTCAATATATAAAATTAATTTTAGACATTCGAATAATTTACAGACATCAGACAAAATCTATAGATATATTCCACACGGACGAAAATATATGAAGAAAAAATATTTTTTATATATATTTTTTATGTATATTATATAAAAAATCTGTATTTCATTTATTTAAGATTTTCCCGCTTTATATTCAAAGTATGAACGGTTTATGTACGAAATATATAAGTTTATATTTTATTTGGATCAGTGTATATTTTAAATATAATTGAAATTATATTTCTGTCCGTGTTGTACTTGTCTGTATTTGTTGGTGCTTAAAGTAAATTTTTTATACAAACCGTTTTACACGTAAATTTCAATTTTTTCCTGCTTCATTTCAACAAATATACATTGGTCCTATGAATTTTGTAATTATTATTATTGTTGTTATTTTAAATTACATTGATTTTTAGAGTTAACATTTGCATTTATTTACATGGGTGATATAAATGGATAAAAGCATCTAAATAATCCTATAAAGACCTAGATTTATCTAATCTCATTTTACAAAATCCATGAATTTTATCTGCCAAACCCTTGTATGGTTTAGATATGCAGCATATTTGTCCAGCAAATTGGCTACAGCGGCGAACTAGTGTACCATAAGTTTTTACAATGTTTTTGCTTTTATGCGACAGTCTACAATTATCACTTATTTCATTCCATTATTTATATTCACTTTAGAAACCCCATATTTTCTATGCTACTTAACATTCTACATAGAATAACAAAGTAGTAATTTGTTGGTATCTAACAAGTGATATGAACATTTTCAAGGGTCGGTTATTTTTTTAGATGTTAAAAGAACTTATCTATTTTTTATCAAAGAAACATTTTTTTTTTAATTTTTGTTTTTTCTTTAACAAAAAAGAAATTTTTGTTTGGTGTAAAATAAATTTTTCAGTTGAATAAACTAATCAAACATTTATTTATGTAACATTTAAATACACTTTCAGGAGTTTGTAGAATAATCAAATGACATGCAAAGATAAATCTGTATTAACATCTGAAATGCAAGATATAATCCTGCTTTTGTTCTGTGATCGTATAGACTTAATATCGTTCGATTGAACAAAAATTTTAAGTTAATATGAATGTTGAAAATGAAAAAAATGCATCGAATTTGATATAAAATCATGAAATGATAATAATGATGATAATAATATTATGCGAATTTCATATGGACGTTCAAAAGAACAAAATGGAATTGAACAAGTTAGTGTAATAATTAATTTGTGTGTTTTCAATCATAGGTGAGAAGACAAGACAATGTCAAGGTGCAGTTAATAAAACAGCGGAGAGGCACAGGGCTCGGACGGGCGCACGGCATCGTAACAGTTGTCGGTGCAAAGCAAAGTCGTTTTTCTGCAACGGCCCTCGAGAATCTTTCAAAACCATGACACAAGTTCCACTGCTCTCGGATATGAAAGAGGCTAACAACCATAACAATCCAAACACTGTCATGCTGGAGGTTACTCAATTTCTTATTAACAATATTCAGATTAAATTATTATTTTTATTTCTCCTGTTATAATTATATTCTCATTAGTTGTTATTCGTGTTGATTTTAATGAAGGAATGAAAAATGTAATTGCAGGTTGGTCTACCGGGTGACACATGGAAATATTGCGTGGAACGACACAGACTGGCTGAAAAGTCCGAGTGGTTCCGAGCTTTACTTCTGGGACCATTTGCATCGCAGAGGGATCAGACCATCACGCTACAGCACATCGACAAAAGAGCTTTCGATCATCTTCTTCGGTACTAGCAAAATTCTACACACATTCCTATTAAATAAGAAAATATAATGACAATATATTGATAATATGATAATGACAATATAGGGTCAATATATAATCATTATATGATCAATGTAATGACCCATGCATAATCAATATAATCAGCATATAAAAAGCATATATGACCAATATATTAGGCTTATATTGCCATATATAGTAATTTATCTGGATAAATGACGGATGAATGACAATTTTGAAATTTTGTCATTATATTGACGATATACGTTTCCTGTGTTGCCATTATATTAACAATATATTGCCATCATAATGAACATATATGATTCATATATGGTTTCCGTAACATTATATTCCCATTACACGGCTAATATACGGTCAATATATTGTCATTATATTTTCTTTTTTACTAAGGATACAAACATTCGTAATAATTCGAAACATAAAATGTAATAACAAAGAATGTGTCGTCGTAAAATCAAATAGATTTGTAATTCAAAATGTTGAAATGGAACAAGCAAGCATGCAGACAAACAGCATAATGACGTTAATTCGAATTATTCAACTACGTTCAGTCGGCTGTCTAAATGACGCATTTCAAAAAATCAAAAATTATTGGCAATATCAATTTGAATTATGATTCTATTTCACGATCTGACTTGAAATGTCCGATTGCGAGACAAGTGATAGCGGCGGCTGTGTTGAAAAAGCCCGAGTTCTGCTTGTCCTCAGTTTGCTCGGCATGTTTGCCTACTTATGGATCATCGGCGTGGTGGTCCTCTTATCAGTTGTTTGTCATCGCAAATTTCATTGTCCTCCCAAACAGGATGTTAAGTTAAATTGCAAGAAAGGTAGTCCAATAATCACGTCGTTGCATTCCCAAAATTTGACTTTTATTATTGAATGTTGCCATTTGAATAGCCGCACGTATGAGACTACGATTCTTTTCATTGTTTCTTTTCAGATTTCTGCATGACGAGACGGTGACGTTTCAGTCAATTTCAACCGCAAGGTCTACGCTGGACGTGGCTCATCAGTACCTGTGCCCTGGACTTGCTCATTTAGCTGTTGATTATTTAAATGAAAATCTCAAACCGTCCACAGTACTTGAAGTATATCAAGGTCTTAGTCTTTATGCAAGTGACTTGTCCATCGGCAGACAGACATCGACACCTGCTCCAACCGCACCTCCAGCTCCTGAAGACCATGCAGGAGAAATTGGTAAACATGCACAATTTTATCCAGTCTTACTATTAACCAATCAGTTAATAGTAAAATAGCAAAATAGTTAATAGCAAACCAGTCAGATGTTTTTACAACTTTTAATATTCATTCTATCAACATGAACGCGTTTATGGCTAAATTTTTGAAAAAATTGACTATCTATAAGCTAAGATATTTAATGTAGAAATTGGAAAATTGGGCAAAATAATATAAGATATAAATACCATGCATTGTTACAATAGCTTGAAAATAAATATATCGAATTTTTGAAACTTGTTCATACTTTGCCTAATTGTTTATGGCAGTCAGAAAGACACATGGTTTAATTTTAAACAAATTCTTTCCAGATAAAAAACTGAACCTGCAAATTTGCATAAAATAATTATAAAAAATAGTAAAAAAAATGTGATTTATTAGACAGAAATGAATAACATATTATAGAATTAGTGATAAATAAAATGTTGAAATTATTATGATTAATTATCATATGTAAAACGCTATTCTTATAATGTACCGACAGTCCTACCTTAAACGAAAATTGAATTAGGAAGCCAACCAAGCGAACAATTCACTTGACTTAGTCATTCATTAAATTCCCATTCTTACTTATCATTGCAAATTATCATTTTTTATATAATTATTATACGCAATTCATCATCAACAAATCATTCAATCACCACTGCTTTGTATTAATTATCCTATTGATCATTTAGATTTTCGAGCAAACATTTGTTTTACAACATCTTTTGTTTAAATAACTTTGAAATGTAAACTCCGTGGATCTTTTCTTTTTACAATATCCATCATCTCTGAACAAACTTAAAAGTCTGATTTACAACTAAATTACCAAAGTGGCTGACAGTACATGTACGATATTTTTTGTACAACTAAATGAATAAATAATAATAATAATAATTGTAAAATTTGTTTCAGCTTGCGCTTGTTCACGACTACTCAACACCTGTCTAAGGATAATCGACACCAACCCGGATATGATTTTCTCTCAGGAACGCTTCGAGGAGCTCAACGGTCAGGAGGTGGCAAACCTTGCGTCGCGAGATAGCTTACAGTTGAAACATGAGTCGAATCTGTTTTCTGCTCTGGAGCGATGGGCCACGTCCGAGTGCAAACGCCATGGTATGGAACCCAACGCGATTAACAGACGCAAAGTCCTCACCGATGATGTCCTATTCAGTGTTAGATTCCTGCTGATGAGCGACAAGGAGTTCATGAATCTACCCATGGCTAGCAATATGCTCACCAGCGAGGAATCTGCCTTCATTATGGCCAACATTTTAGGTCATGATGAAAATCACATGAATGATCTGGTATGACTGCTTTATTTTTGATTTATTCATTTTTATTTGAATGAAATGAATATTGGTTGTTATATTTTTCCTTATGTTTTCAGACTCGCAGAAGTACAAGTGACTTTCTGATGCGACTCAACAGAACACCGCGCGGAAAATCCAAATCCCAAGGAATGACGTTGAGTAACCGGGAACACGAAGACAACAAAAAGAACCGACGCAAGGAGTGCGCTAATCAGGGCCAAAAAGTTTGCGCGCAAATTGGCAACTGTTTTGTACGAGTGCTTGCGTGCGTCTTTGATTGAACACCGTTTTGTCTGACTTGCCGTGCCAATCTAATTTTATTTATCATAGCGCATAATAAAACATGCTGCGAGCGGCGTTTTTATGTTTTAATGTTGTTGAAATCAGTTTATGTGCGAAGAAAAGAAACAAGCAAACAAAAAAGGAGCCATTTTATACGAACGTGAATTGCAACGAAGATTTTAATACCTGGTAGTCATTTTAAACTTACGATTAATCAGTCTCTGTACGATGTGATGAAATATTTATATTTTTTGTTCAAAAGGAAAAGTTAATAATGTTCGTGTCATGGCTGGTCCGTGTATGATATTTTATTCGTATATAACGTATTTGAAGAATTTCATACAAATGAGGTACTTATTCGGTGCTATTCAAAGAAAATACTCGTTTTGTTGCAAAATTAAACATTGGTGTAAAATATTGTGATTGATTGCAAATCGTTGATTTGGTCATGTTGAATTTAATGTTTAAGTTTAAGAGATATAAATGTTGATAAAATCGTGTGTAAAAGTATTCATTGTTGTCACAGTTATGATTGCGGCTTGATAGACGATGCCAAAACCCTTGGAAAAGTCTTTTTAACAATGGCAACTAATAAATTGTTCAGCCAACGTTGTTTAAATTCTAGTAAAATAATTTTATCACATTTGTTCTGATGATGAAATTTGAAGAAAAATTTATGACAAATTGAAAATTTTCACGAATGTTACCGTCAATTGAAACTTTTATAACAACAATGATCAACAGTTTTGACGATTTTTTATCCATCGAAGTCAAATTTAATTTTGATATAATTATACAATTTTTACAGATGCCCAAGAAAATAATCTCAGGCACCATCGTACGCGCAGGTTATTTATTTCCTGTTTTTTTATTTGACATTTTTTGTTTAAACAACGGCGTAACATTTGTTCCTGTAAACTATTCCTTGTTAGATTTATTTAACAACATACCGTATACCGTACTTTGTGTTAATTACGTTTTATATATTTGTATGTTATATTATATTTAATAAAAGAATTTATTGTATATTCATGCAACTTATTTAATGTTTCACTTTTTAGATATTTTTAGATATAAAGTTGAAATCAAAACTGCTACAAATTTCAAAAACACCCAAACGAAATATCATTTTATTAACATTCAACACAGATACTTAAGTCTATTAAGTATGTGATAAATTATTCTACGATCCATATGTACATATACAAATATTTACAATAATCTTTTCATTGTAAGAAAACTTGAGTTATCAGGATTTTAAGACCGTACTTTGAAACAAAGAAACAGCTTATGATTTTTTTTTACATTACAATATAAAGAACAATGAAAAATAATTCAAAGACATGATTTAATCTTGCATAATTACACCGAATAGAAAACGACATACCTATGATAGCCGCTATATAAATGAATTTAAAAATAAATTTATTCTTCCGAACGAATCAATACAGCAGACAGACGAGAATGATAAAAGTTTTTACTCTTTCACTCTCGCTTTATTGTTATTTTTTTTATAGATATTTTATTTTACATCCGCAGTAGATTTCAAAATGGTCACATTCGTTTCGGTGGATTCGTAAGTGTCTATTTTTTTGATGTTTAAAAAGCACGCACCTGTTGCTACTTTTTCTTGGCCTGCAAAGACCACACAAACTAAACTCATTGGGGCTGATTTGGCCCAAATTTTCTTCACCCACTTATCAGCTGATTTGCAAGTATCTTCAATCTCGTCTTCTTCCAGTTGTTCATCATCGAAACGTACATGACAGAGATTCAATTGATGGTTAATTGACATTTCACAAACACGTTTGACAATAGCTTTGTTATTATCTCGAATCTCCAGGAAAACCTACAAGATGAAATGTCAACAATTGTTTTAGTAATGACACTATTTGACGATATTTGATTTGTGTATTATTTTTTGGTATGCATACATTTTTTTGTTGTGTTTGAGAAACATTGTTGCCATTAGTCATCGATAGCTGCGACGAGTTCAAAAATTGAGAATACTTGTCGACCACTTGGTTGTTCCCAAAGATCGCCACAGAATGTTCTGGCGAACTGACGTATTTAAAAAGTGATGTACCAAATTCTTCTTTCAATTGCGATTGTTTTATTTTATTCAGATTGAGTGTTTCAATTCGCTGACGTTCATTGAGCACTCCGTCGCCAAAATCTATGCTGTTCTTTAATTTGAGCTGCACCAGTTTCATACAGGCGATTGAATCTTCTGTGGAACAATGGCCTTCTTTGACATTGTCTTGGATAACCTCATTAAGAAACATTTTAGAAAGTATCTTAAGTTTTGGTTTTCTGTATCTGAAAAGTTCATGAACAATTGATTATATTAATTGAATTCATATGAACAATTTTTAAGGTGGTTCTAGCGAAAAGGCGTTTATGTCAGAATTTCATAAAATTCAAATCACGTGCTCTATTCAGTAACACACATTTGTAAACATAATTTTTGAACGATTGACCATTCTATTTCAAAGATATTTGTCTCTGAAAATCAAACGAGATGTCAGATTTTTTCAAAAATCAACCATAACTAACTTTAGATATTACTGAGGAAAAATTAAAATTATTGACCATCTAGTTTAAAAGCAATCACGTTAACAAATTTTTCAATTTCAAAATGACTGATTGTGATTGGTCCGTTAGATCAAAAAGTTTATTCTCATAAAATGTAAAAATCACTTGAAAATCATCAAAAAATATAGTATTTCAAGATTGTTTATTTATTTATTCCTATAATTTTTCCTATATGTATATAAAAATTCGTAGTATAAACTTTTTGCTTTGATTATCACGCTAGAGCCACCTTAAATGAAAGTAACGGTTTATCTTACCTATCACCAGTTAAATTGAAAATGAACGAGGTGTCAATGATATAAGGATGAAGCATTTGTAAAGCATTCAAATCAGCATTTAAACTCTGGCCCACAAGTATCGCATCAGACGGTAGAATCGTTTGCAAACGTTTTTGAACATCTTGCAATGTGGTAGTGACATCCTTTAGTTTTTCGGCTGTGATTCCAGACCACCGAGTCAAATAATCTATTATTTCGTTGTCCGGTTTCACTAAAGTATCATAAATTGTCTTAAAAGAAGGATGAATATGATTGAATCAATTATCGAGTTCCAATGACTTGGGGGTTTACAATTTCACGGATATTTACCTTCATCTGTTCATCAACCAAAGATATTCTAGTGAGTTCCAATCCTAAATGGGTTTTACACATCTCACAATCAAGAGCAAACATCGGAGATTTCGGAGTTGCCTCGACGTACTCATTCTTTGTATAGACATAATGACTGTATCTAAAAATGTGATTACCTTTTTAGAAAAAATATTGTTCCCACAAGCAAAAGTTGCTGATCTGCTTTCAGGTATATTTACCTTTTTGCTAGAGTACCCTTCAAAGGCAACGGATAATTTTCTTCTACGAGCTGGGCAGGTGAAAGTAAAAGCTGAGTTCGAGAAAATTTGTCTGTCGCTGGAAGCTCGGCAAGTTCTTCAGCTGTGTATGGTTCTCCCCCAGGTTTGACCGGAGCTCGAAGAGGGAAAATCGTTTTCAAACGACGAACCAAATTTCCAGAATATTGCAAAGCAGATTCCAGCGAACCGAATTCTAAAATAAAGCAACAATTTTAGATGATTATTCAATTGAAATATTCAATAACATGTTGATATAAATGTAATATGAAATATACTATTAACGATTTTGCAGTACTGAGTTCCAGTCAGAGGAACTGCAGCAAGTTCTTCAATGAGGCATCCACCATGAACTGAAGGAGTCATTAATTCTAATCTATGCTGTAATAAATTTGTAATGTTCGGGAATAAAAGTGGGTAAGAGAGGTAGTGTTGAGACGAAAGTCCTTCGATGACTAACACCATTGTTTGTGAAAGCTGCAAAATATAAACAAATTTAATGACATCTAGAATATTCACTAAGTAATAATAATAATCTCTTTTGGGGCTCACTCTATTAAATTTTTCCAATTGACACCATCTCGCTGGAGTGTAAGGCGAATGATGTCCCAAAATTGAGTACAACAACAAATGTTGCACGTCGCTCAAAAATATTGGGATCCGATCGTCAGATTCGCTTGAATTCATTTCTGCATTTTTCACCCAACGAGTTTCAATTTGATTCGAGGAATAGTCTTCAGTCTCTTTTTCCTTTCTCTCAATTCTTCTTTCATTCGTTTGAATTCTTCTCCAAACAATCTGCAATCAGTTATGACAAATCAATAAATAAATATATAATATAAATATTTATTCTACGGTGGGACATACAACTCAGTAAGATAGTCAGAAATTTTTGTTATTTTTAATTATAAAAATCTACTAATATGAATGCATCTATAGCAAATGTTTTTGCAAAATTTGACTATTTCTAAGCTGAAATATTTAATTTAAAAATTATAAGCAAAATGATATGAAGGATGCAATTTAACAATAGTTTAAAATTAAATATCTCGCATTTGAATTTGTAAAACATTTTAGTACTTTGTCAAATTGTTTATAACTATCAAAAATACACATTTTAAACGAATTTTGACTTCCATTAAAAAAATGAACAATTTTGAACCTGAAATATTGCAAAAAATAATCTTGAAAGTAATCTGGAATAATTTCTTAGACAAAAATTAACGATATACTGCAGAAATAGTCCTAAAATGTTAAAATTAATTACATCTGAAATATGCAATTTTGATTATACTGTATGTCCCATTTTAAATGTTTTTTTAATACATTGAATCATTCGTTTACTTTGGTTTTTTACTGTTGTTCAAAATATTAGATTCTTCGCTGTCAACCGATTCTTTGGTTAGATTGTCCTCGGTCAAAGGTATAGAGTTCAATCGTTTACGATGAACATCTTGGCTCACAGAAACAGCAACGCCACTAGCCATGTTCACTTCAAAATTATTCTCAGGCTGTTTCTGAAAATTTTGTTTGTCGTTATCATTAAGCTTGGTAATCTCATAAAGCGCCGAAAGTTTTTTTCGTTTATTTTCAATCCTTTTTAATTTCCGTTTTGACAATGTCCGCTCATTAGCACTCACTGTAAAAAAAAACTAATCAAATTACATTCAAATTATCGATCAGGTTCAATAATTAAAAACTATTTTATTGTATATAATAAAAACTACATATACATATTTACATGTCAATCATTCTTTTCTTTCACTTGAACAAAACTAGTCTAACCTATTAGGCCATTACAATTACAATTTTTATTTTAGTTTAGACATGTTTTGAATTGCATTAATTTTATCGAAATAAACATCGAATTTACCTGTTGTCAATGAACAAACACAAAAGTATCATCCAATAATTTATCATTAAACATTTTACAAGCGTTTTTGGAAAACAAACATAACCTCACTTACTTGCTATGTCATTTGCAACACGTAGTTGAACATGTATTATTGTATCAAAACATTAATTCAAAATAGTCGGGATTTCGAACATTGGACTACTCTTTTCTGTCCCAATAAACAAAAATATAAAGGAAAACGAAAATGATTGGCACACCACGGACCAAAAACACCACACTTTCCATATATATATATATACATATACACAAAAAGGAAACCACGCGTGAAAGATATGAATATATCAGATGTCACGTGGTCTGTGTCTCTGTGTATTCAAACATTTCAAATTTTAATGAAAATCGATTACAGTGGTGATGAAATTGTTTACACATATAAACATTTAAAAATGGATAAAATCAATTTAAGAAAAGTAAAACAACACTATGCTTATCTGTTTTATTTTATTTAAATATAGAAATACACATTTATAAAATTTTTTGTTTTGACAATACATTTTATGATGAATATTTAAAAATAATGAATTTTCGTGTATCAGTCAACTGAAAAAAATAAAATAAACGAAAATGATTCTCATTTTTTAAACGATGACAAATGTGTGTACTTTTAAAAACTAAGATGAAGTAGATCTAATATACTATTAAATAATCTTATGTTTAAAATGAATGATTGTTTCTTTGCTATTGTTATAACGACATGGCTGATATTGAAAAATGTAAAGTACTGTACAACCATTCACAATTGTCATTCTCGTCTTTTGCTCCTTGGTCTCGCATTGCTTCGATAGCATCATGAAAGCCAAATTCATGAGCCAACAAAAAAAGTGATTTCTTAGCCGGATGAATTGTCTCGTTAAAGTTGACACCTTTTATTGCTAGATATTCGAATGCTTCGTGAATTCTATTAATAAATCGAAGGTGAGAGAAAATCGCGTCCATCATATAAGATTCTCTTATTAATTGTAAAGGAGTGATCCCATTGTCTGCTTTGCTTGCAATGTCTGCACCATTCTCTATAAGTAGTTTTGCCATTTCAACCTGGTTCGAATGAATTGCCAAGTGCAAAGCTGTCCAACCTGAAAAACAAAAAATAAACATCATATTCTTTGACTTCCATCAGGCAAGTGGTTTTCAGATTTTTTTATTTTGAACAGTTTAAGGTGGGACATACAACTCAGCAAAACAATCACAACTTTTTGTATTTTTTGATTTTTGATCATAAATCTACTAATAATAATAATAGAACTTTATTATTATAATTATTTTTTGTAATTATAAAATTATTATAATTAATTTATCATTTGGAATATGAAATTTTGACTGTACTATTTGTAAGTCCCACCTTAAAAATTTGGAAGTGAAATAATTAAAAATAATAACCTTGATAAGATTTGTTTATAGCTGGATAGTTGATATCAGATTTCAACATAACGTATCGAAGATTTTGAACAAATCCGCGCATAACTGCAATGTGAATAGGAGCGAATCCGTCGTGGGTATATACGTGGACGTTTGCATCGTTGTCCATCAGTATTCGAGTAAATCGGTGCTCAATCAAATACAGGGATAAGTGTAATGGCGTAACTAGACCCTCGCATCCTGGAATATTTCTGTCATTGCTCACCATCCCGAACATGTTGATGTCCACAGCATAATTATGAATCAAATCTTTTGCTTCTCTGATTTTTCGTTTCAAAATCGCTTCATGCAGAGGAGCAGGCCGGTTCATTGATATTTGTTGGTGGTACATGTTGAATTTTATTCACCACAAGTTTTCACTGTCACCTAAAATCAAATAAAATCAAATGTCCGATATGTTTCGTTATTTGAAGTACTATATAACATAATTTATAAATGTATATATTTTTTCTGTTTAAATTTTGAATCAAAACAAACAGAACAATATAAGCCCGGAATTTAAATATATAAACGTTTTTATTGAATTGTTAACGACAATTATTAATAGATTAATTTTATTATTTTAGTTGTATAAATTTTATAACGCCCACTAACCTGAATGTCCGAAAAATTATGTTTCATGTATATCCTGATATGACCTGTAGTTCCTAGTAGTCTATTTGATCTGTCGTTAAGTGACGTTGACAAGCGTCAAGATTAGACGCATTAGACGTGACTGCAACAAGAACTTTCTGATTCCAGTTTTCCAGTTCCTTTTTCCCTCTTCCACTTTCTCTACCTCCCTCTTTTTTCTTATTTTTCACTAAATTATTTTGTGATTCGTCAATTTTGATTCACGTATTTCTTATTATAATTCCAAATCAATTTTTTAATAAAAAGAAATAATAATACAACTTTAAAAGGAATTCTTCTGATTACAAAATATTTATACCGATAACAAATACTTCAATCAAACAATAATCCATCGTTGTATCATTCATTTAATGGAAAAGTTTTTTTTCAGTTTTTAATTGGTTTAAAAATAAAGATTCAAAAATAAATATCTCACTTATGATGTTCGAAATAAAACTGTTTTAAATTTAAGATTTCAACAAGAAACATGTAAATTTATCTAAAAAATTTCAAGCGGAATGACTCTTTCGTTCAACTCTTTTCGCTCTTTACATTCAAATTATATAAACAATTAGATAATCATTGTAGATTTAATTCATGTTCAATTAACTTATAAGATTTTTTCACTAATAAGTAATAAATATACATAATAAACTATTTATTATTATATCTATGAATATTATCAGCTTGTAAGTAGAATAAAAAAAATGATGCATTGAATCAACATTTTCATGATCCTTTAGCTACGAGACAGATAAAGGGACGGGAAAGATAAAGAGACCTGCTCCGAATTTTTAATTTTTCAAAAATATCTAAATAAGGAATGATAATTATTAGATAAATGGTAAAAAAGTGCTATTTTANATAATTTCCTTTTGTCTTTATTATGTATAAAATTAATAGTAATCATACATTATTTACACACGTTGTACAAAAACATGTAGGCTTATATCATCATCATAATATAATAATGGATGTTATAATAAATATAATATATTTATTACAATATATATTATGATGTTACAATCATGATTTCCGCTATATAGATTGAACAACATTACAAAATTCTTACAATTAATAACATTAGAAATACTAAATAATGATTCTTTTTATTTAAGTTCAGTATTGCTATTTTCTATAAGGCGACTTAATCAAACAATTTGAATCAAAAGTAGAATGAGAATGACGAAAAATAGTTTTAAAAAAAACAACAAATAAGTCGAATAAGTATATGATTTCGCCATGAAAATGGTCAGTCAAATTCATTTAATGAATGAACGATAAAAATTGCAGAAACGCGTTGAAAAATGTATCAAAAATTATTGAACACATTGATTCTGAATCAAAAATATTTATAATACTGTTATATTTAAAAATTTAACAATAACGATAAAGGACCGAATATTGTTTGTACATGATTTCAATACTTTATCGTCGTTAGACGTTTCTCTGACTTTTTGGACACAATTGAATGTTCAATTCGGTGCTCTTCAAATTCGAAGAACAAATTCCAGAAGACTAGGTTTTCATTTGCCAATTCCATAAAAACTTTCAGGCGCTACGGTCAAATTCACGGTATCCTTCCGCACCTGTAAAAACTACATCCACCCAAACTCTCATTGCTTCTGCGCTGGACGCCATCAAATGGTATAACCGAGAGGAAGTTTTAACAATAAAAGTCAATTGCGGTTGAGGTGATTTGACAGAGTTCATGTAATCAATGTATACGTGCTCGATTGCCTAAAACAAACACAAAGATTTGTTAAAACAAAAAATTACATGCTAAAAAATATGCAATAAAAAATGTATTGTAATAAACTGAGTTAACAAATCGAAATTTGATTCAATTTGAAAGCACTTACTTGAAAATAAATTATTCCACGTGTTTTCCTGTTGCTGCTATCGGCATAGTATGAGATGGTTTTTTGTGCACGGTCAAAGATGAACCAACGTTTGTTCCAATGATGAAACTTTTTGCTCATTTTTGACAAATACCCACGACAACTGGTCTTATCAACTTCAACATCATTTATTAGTGACAACTGATGGCCTGCAGCTTCCACAAATTCTCGCAAGTTTAGAGACTCCGACTTAATGGGCAAATATCTTGTCAATGGTCTCTGAAAACATTGAGGGAGAATTAGTACATATTCATAGAAAATGTTTCATTGATTCAATGCAATTGCATCAATTTTAAAAATGCATGTTATAACAACCTGCATTTTGGCTTTTTCTCGATGCTTTATTGGTTGCATTGATCCAAACGTGTCTATTTCGCTCGAAGTTTGTGATAGAGGTCTGCTTCCGTTTTCATTAATGCCTCCTACAAATCTTTCTCTATCCATTGATGATATTCTCCGGTCGTCTCTTATCTGAAAATTGTCACATTTGGTATTATTTTTGTTGTCACGGATTAGTCAAGACTTCAAATAAGACAAGCCAAACTTGACAAACGTTTTCAATGAAAATGTTTATTCTCGAATGTATGACTTTATTATTATTATATATACATATATGATTATATATAATTATTAATTAATACTCGTGTATCAATTTGAAGTATATAATTCACTTTTAATATTGCTATACTCACACTGTCACTTTGCCAAAAGCGTGTCAGAATTGTTGGAAGGCCCAGGACTAGGAGAAGTGAACTCTGAAAGTTTGCTTGGCGACAATTTGTCACTGTTGGCACCTTCAGCTCCGTCACTATTACCGCTGCCACTGAAACAACAATTTTTATTCTTTATTTTAAATCAAAAACTGATTTTATGGGTTTTATATATAAAACGATATTGTATTAAATATTGATGACAAACTACAGAAATGCTTGAAATTACATTTAATATTGGATTGGATAAAACGAAATCTTGTGAACATGTCATGTTTATCAGATGGAGTTTTATAATCATGATTATCAGATTGAGATAGGTTACTTATTGCATCTAACATAATACAGCAGTTGACATGAATGAAAAAATATTTACTAACGTAAATAAGCATCACTGCAAGCAGTTATTATCAGCAATATTATCATTTTTGTACAATGTAAATTGTCGTTTTAACAAGTATTCTAATAATATTAATTGTATTTCAAATAATTATTTTTAATTACAAAGTTTGTATAAAATTAACACTTAAAAAAAATGTTCATGTTGTAATATTGTTATTCTACTATTCAACATCAACCTCACACGATAATACTCGCTATAGTCAGCTTAATTATGTATGTAATCATGATTAAAAATCCTACATAAAAGTTCACATTCTTCATTTGATGTTATGCCCCTTTACGATATATAGACACTATACAATTATAGCATGTATAACGAAGTGCTTATACTGAAATAAATTGAGCGAATGAAAGATAGAAAGCAATTTTGTATGTAGTTCTATAATGCTATAATGGAATTCGTTCTAAAGAATGATTTACAGCAGAAAAGAAAAAATTAATGACATAAAATGAAAAAGTTTCAAGTAGAAAACTAGGCTAACCTTTCTGTCAGTCCAGTAGAATAATTCGATGACTCTTCGCCAGACTCGACACTGTTAAATGATGCGCAATTCATCTTCCTTTCCTCCCACTTGGTGCGAACTTCCGTTTGGACTCGTCGTTTCAATTCCTCCACTTTGCGTCGTTCTTCAGAAATTACTTGTTTTCCTATAAAACATAATATTTTATTATAAACATTGAATTCTCTGTTTTGGGGTATATACTTCAGAAATTGGTATACATTCATATAATATGATATTTTAATTAAGAAACTTTTTGATTCAATTAACTTTATTAGGTAAGATTGAAATGTAGATAAGGTAAATGCACCGGTTATTCTGCACTTAAAATTATCGGACACTCCATAACAAATATATATAACGTACGATGTCATATCAACATGTCCGATATCCGGTGAATTTATCTTATCTGTATTGTTATTATTTTTACAAAAAATTATTCAACTGTAGTTTAATACCTTGAATAGCTAAATGAAGTTGCCGATTTCGTTCGATTTCTTTTAAGGATTCCATAGTTTTTGGACCTAAACTTCCTTCTTTACCGACAATAGGCGACTCGTTAGTAACTTTCGAAATTCTGTCCAAGTCTTCTCTGCTTGGTAAGTGCTTTTCGTTTCCATTTTGGTACAACTCTCGGCTCAAGTTATGCAATTCATCTTCAATGGCACGCAATCGATTTCGACTCTGAAACAAATCATTTTAATTTTGTAAAAAAAAAGAATCTACAAATTTGGATCAATATATTAAAAAAAAATGCAAGGGAATATTATAGGATATTACATGAGTTAAATAAATTATTGTTTACCTCTTCCAGTCGTCGCATATGCCCGAGTTTCAGTTGTTCAAGATTTTTAGCTTCTTTGGTTGCAGTGCTTTGGATTTCCTCTTTTTGTAATTCTAACTGAGTGAGTGTATTTGTTCTCCTTTCTATCTTTATCGAAAGTTCACTCAAGTACCTACAAAAATAATCATTTTTCAATACAAAAATCTAAATTTCTAAACAACACATTGAACATTGTGCATAGTTATTTGTTTGTTCTTTAGGAATGATGAAATATAATTACCTCTGCAACTCTTCCCTAGTTGCTAGTTTGCTTGCTTCTTCTTCCAAGTGATGGAATTCTAGATCCTCGAAGGCTTTTCTCTCGGTTTCTAGAACGTCTTGTTGAGTGTTTAATTTTTCAGAAAGCTCCTCTTGTAAACATTGGTCATTACAATTTGCTAATTTCTCTTCGAGTTTGATGCATGCTCGTTGTGCCTGTTGAACACGTTGTTTTGCTTCCATTTGCAAATTCAACTGGACATGATTGTTTTCGCTCATTTCTTGGTCTAACTCAGTTATTTGCGCCTGCACTTTCGTTTTTTCCATTTTATCTTGCACAAGTTTCAGAGATTCTGACTCCATTTCCGCAGAAAGAAGAGCTTTTTCAAGTTCCAACTAAAAATCAAAATATTTGAGAATATTCGATTACATCTTCAACAAGTTTTTTTTAATGATTACTACATTATTATTTTTATTTAAAACTACCTCTCTATTGATATCTTCCTCTTGAGCTTCTATGTCAGTAACGTTTCTCTTAAAAACTTCCATGTTGCTCATAATGTGTGTTTTTTCATGTTGCAAAAATTCGAAATGCTTTTTTCTGTCTTCATTATCCATCTTTTTTTCTAAATCTTCTTTAGCCTAGACAATAACATAAATTATTGTAAATTGTATTGTATTGTTAATTTCTGTAAAGTTAAGGTAAATAACCCAATTAGTGACCCCTTGAACCTTATTGACCTATACCATTTAGTGACCATTTCTTTTTTCAACTATTCATTTTAGAGATTTTAGAATGAATCATCTTATCTCTTATTATATAAGAAAACATAAGAAAATATTATGGATAAGAAATCATAGAAGAATCAAAATATTAATTTAACTTTCTAAAGTTTCAATGTCAGAACGTCAATAATAGGTACATGGTCAATAACTAGAACTTTTACCATAATATGAAGAAACAATAAATCTATGTTTCAATAAAAAAAGAATAGTTACCTCTTGTTTTTTTGTATCAACCCTTCCTTTTGATAGCATCGATAATTGTTCAATTGCTTCCAAAAGATCATCATTCGATACTGTAATTTTACTATCTGCTAATTCATCCATATCGCCATCATTAAATAGACTGACGTTTTCGTACACGCTTACATTTCCGTTCATCAAAATGCTTCTCTTACGGTCGGAACTATTCTGTCGTGGCTTCTCAAAACAAATATCCCCGTCAAGATTATCCGCGCATACATTTTCGTATTTTGAATTACGTGAACGAGGCAGCGAATTGCAAAATCCTGGATTCCACTTGAAAGCGACGTTGTTGTTGGGTGATAAGTCATGTTGATTTTCGTTCATTATTCGATTGTTGTAGTTGTTATTCTGATTGATGTTGCCATTGAGATTTAATGCGTTAAGATTGCTGTTCTGTCTATGTGACTCGAAGATGAATTGCGAATGATTTGGTTGGCTCTTTGGACTGCCGAACGGTGAGTTGTAACCCGGTCTTTTATCTCGGGGTAGACTGCCATTCGTAATGATTCTGAAAAGAACAAAAATTAAATCATATTTCATTTTTTACTCAACTGAAAACTTAGCATTATCATGTCAATTCACGGTTTAAAATTTAAATAATTGCATATCTCTCATTTTTCTGTCATGTTCGATAGATTTGTAATTCGATCACTGCCACCAATATAAACTTATAAACGTTATAAAAAAACTTAGGTAGTTCCTGCAGAAAAGTGTTTATGTCAGAATTTCATCAAATTTAAATCACTCAGTAATATTCTGTTCAATAACTTTTTTTTTTTTCTAACAAATTGACCATTCCGTTTTCGAGATATTTGTCTTTAAAAATCGTCGGTGTCGAAACAGACATTATTTTTTATTTCAATCCAAACAGTTATCAGATTTAAAAAAAAAAAATGACATAACTAACTATAAATATTGAAGATTATTTTGGCAAAGTTTGAAAATATTAAACATCTAGTTTAGGCGTAATTAAGTTAACTTAATTTCCAAGTTGAAAATGGCTGATTGTGATTTGATCTAAAAAGTTTATACTCATCACAAAATATGAAAATCGCTCGAAAACAATTAGAAAATTGTTGACTCTAAAAAAAGATTCTCTTTTTATTTTTCACTATAATTTTCCTTATAAGTTTATAAATATTCATGATATAAACTTTTTGCTTTGATTGTCACACTGAAACTACCTCAATTAGTAATCATTTTTATTATAATCAATATAATATGATGAAAATGAATTAAAAAGAAATAATCTGTTGTTGAAGTAGAAATAAAAGAAATAAAATTAAAAATAAAAATAGTATTCTGACATTATTCCAGCTCTCCGAGGATACTGTGCATGCCCCAGATGTTGTCATCTTCAAACGGAGGCTCAGAAACGAATCCACTCAACTCTGAAGACTCTTATTTTCTTAACTTCTTTTTCTCTAATTTTCTAAGTTTCTATATTGTTATTTTCTTTTAATTTTGTGAATCAACTTGTTTTCTGTGACATTAATACCAGAACAAAATTAAAATTATATTATAATCAAATATATCTTGATTAATTTATATCACTGTATTAGGTATACTACCGCCTTTAAATAAATTACTGAAATATACGTGCATATTTAAATATTTGTTTGTTTAAATCTGTTTGTTTTGACATAAAGTTATTTTATTAAACTGTCATTTAGAACCTCTACGTATATTTTGAAGGAGGCTTTTTCGGTACAGTTCGACAGTAACAAATACAGAGGGCTAAACAAAGAAAGAAACGAAAGCAAGAAAGATGGTAAACACCTCACTTTCTATTTCGCCCACAATAACCTATATTTTGTTTCATTTTTTAATGTATATATATAGATAATAATACCTATATAGAACTTGCTATTCAATATTAGGATCATTGCTATTTTGTGTTTACTTAAACTCCGCATGCAATCAGTATTTCCCTTTGAAGTAAAATTAACTATCTTTAATTTATAAAATATATACAATCAAACTGTACAATTTGTGTATTTGGTTTTACCTATTAGGTTGTTTGGGTTTCTCTACTGTACTCTGTCTCTCATATTCCGCACACATTGCCAAAATTTCCTCAAGTCTGATTTTTTCCTGCCTTTCGCACTCCTGTTCCTTAATTCGATCCTCTTGAGCTTGCACTCTCCTATTCTCTGCCATTTTTCTCTTGTTCACAGCGTCAATTTGTTTCTCTCTCAACTCCTCAAGCGAACACGCGCTGCTTCCTGGCATAAGACTTTTCATACAGACTTTCTTTGGCTCCACGAAACGAGGATTTCTAGAAAATAAAATTCAATATTTTATTATCACAAAATCTAGTTTTTACCGTACTGCATAGTATAATATAAATCAAATCTAATGAGTAAACTCATTTTTTATATTCAACACTGTTTTTTATACGATATGTCTGATTTAATTTGGCCGGTAACATTTTAACAGCAAATAATTCATCATAATCGAAAAAAAAACAGAGAAAAAGAGAAAATTTGATTGATTTTGAATTGAAATGCATTGTTGCACCTATTAAAAGCAGAACTCGGAGTTTTGATTCTTCTGCAACAAGTGTTGGAGAATCCATTAGCACTAGGACTACTGTTTTCATAGAGATTCGGATTAGAACCGAACTGATTGAGCTGGAAAAACTCTGTAGTGGTTGTTTTGGCAACAACCAAACTCCGGCTCATGTCAAATTCGTGATTGAAACAGTCAAGATCGGTGATGCGACGCGGCAGTGTCAAGCTGCGAGACATCACGTCGCATACGTCATTCTCATCATTATACTGTTGAGCCTTGAATGCTTTCATTTTGACTCTTCGCAGGCGGCACATGATTTAAGCTCGGTGCGTTTTGACAACCGACTGCTAATCTTTGCTCGCCCGAAGGTGTACTAGATCGACTACACTCCAGGTTTGTCAAATTTTGTAATGGACCAGTTTGACCGCTCTTCCACAAAGATCCAGCACTTGGTGATCTACTGATAGAATTCAACGATATTTTAACTATAGTTAAAAATCTATGTTTAAGTGCTCTCCCCTTTAATTTCGTGCGGAAAAAGCAGAAATATACATACCAATCTTTCAAAGTAAATTAAATAAAAACTAATGGATGAAACTTGAAGTTGTTATAGCAGTCAACTCATCAGTGAGTAAATATAAAAAGAATTCAGAATCAAGTTTAATTAAATTCGATTTAATAGTAAGATACTGTTTTCGTTTTTAGGGTCAGATTCAACATTTTTAACTATCATTTAAATAAAATATTAATATTTTAACAATGGTAATTTCTTGAATCACGTAGTACACATGCTATCTCACTCTGAAACATGGTGTTTTCGTTGTAGTGTCAGGTTAAAAGTGAAAAGTATTTTTTTTATTGTTCAGGTCGACCATTTTTTGAAACGAGTATTCAATTTCTTAGAATCACGTGTACTTTCATGTCGTTTTGTAAACAAATCTATATTTTCTAATATTTCTAACATACAAAATGATCAATCTAGAGTGGTCAACTACCCAATATCTCATCCATAAGAGCCCGTATTAAAGAATCAGTTTTTGATCAACTTTGCAAATTATTTTCTAAAAATTAAATTTTTCATTTTTGTAATAATCAAAATTTTGTCCTAACAACGTTAATATGTATATTCTTTATGTATTGAAATATTAAACTGACACATAAAATGTAAAACGTTGTGTAGCTACATTTGTATCCTTAAGAAAGTTTCCCTCGGTGCGGGATATAAAACTTTTGCGGGAGACAACCGATCTTAATCAAATTTGTATGAATTTTTATAATAAAACATCAGTTATTTTATTTTTGTAAGAATCTTTTGGTTTTTTTATTTCAATTATTATTAGCTTATTTAGCAACCCTTTTGAGGACAACACTGCAGCTACACTAGCGCCACCACGACATCTTACATTTTTTTTACACATTTCGTGTGTCATTTTAATATTTAAATATGTGAAGAATATCTATATTAAGTTGCATCCATTAGTTTTCAGGTAATTTACTTTGAAAGATGAGTATTTTTTTTGCGCGAAATAAAAAGAAAGACCCTTTAATTCTAAATTTATCATCAAAATATTCACCTAGAATGTCCAAGAATCTGATCAGCTGGTACATTGGCCGTTAGACTGCCAACTGGAAACACCTTGGGGGACACATAGTTACGTGAGCTTTGTCTAGCCAACATTTCGAATTTGTTGAGTTTGCCCAGAAAGCCGCTTTCGTCGTCTGATGAGTAAGAATTGCGTGGCGACTTTCTGGGCACAACCGGCGGTTTATGCTCCAAATGATTGGCTTCTTCCATTCGTCGAAATGATATCGGCGTCATTGACATTTGCGAGTTATCTACGATGGACATCGAGTGGTCAGCTTCTGCTGGACCATTTGAACGAAAATCATTAGACCGGCCTATTGTCATCGTGCAACCTAAGTACAACCAGTCAATTAACATCAAAACCATCTGTTCCATCTGTTTAAATTTATATCAATTGTACCTTGAGTCAGCCTCTCTGAAGGATTAAGCAATGCATTGTCGACACAAGTGAGGCCATTTATAGGATCAAGTGTGACGTTGCCATCATTGTTTTCAATCGAGCAATCAACTGGCTCGACAATTTTGTCGTTAATGATGACGTCTGCCTCCCGGCTGGACCCAATTACAATGCGCCCTGGAACAAAAATTTTAATTAACATCGTTGCCAGTCAAGTCGAACTAATTTTACTTTTCAAAATATTAAAACCAAGCTATTGGAGACAGCACGAGTGCGTTTCACGATTAACCATGCGTTCTAAGGATGGCGACTGACGCGGATGCCCCACTTCGCACCCAGCTATATTTAGTTTTGCCCTGCTAGTCGTGCGCGTTTTCAGTTTTTTTGTTTTTTTGTCTTTTTTTTTTGAAAAAATAGCAGACTTTCAGATGGAGCTACTTTATGCTCAAAATTTTACACCGATAGATCCGTTTATTCAAAAAGAAGATACTATGGTTTTGACTAAATTATCAATGTTTATAATAATAAATTATAAAACTTTAAATAATAAAACAATCGAGAAATGGTGGCTAATAACTTGACGGTTAAAACGAATGAAGATAAAATTGTGGACCTGAATATCCCAATCAAATGACCTAAAAACGAAAATAAATTTTAAAAAATAACAAAATACATTCCGTGAATAACGTGAATATTTTAATGTTCTTTGAATTTTTGATGTTTGCTACCATTAGATTGTTGCATATTGTATATATTAATAATTGAACTCTCAAAGATTTAATTTGAGTTCAGTTTAATTGATATTCAAAAAATGATTTGTGAAATTGTGGAAAAATGGTTTTATTTGTGGAAGATGATGCTGAAAGAAATTCTATTATCCGAATAATTTTTGTCTAAACATTTTTTTAATCATAGTTGTCAAGCGAGATGCTGTGTGCATCAGGTTAGTGTCCTCAGCGACCCTTTGGTATACACGACTGTACAATACTAAACACTACGCCAATGTCATGTGCCCATTCAATAACGTCACACTTGCAACGCATTCAACATTTTGAATGTCATTTGGAGTCGTCGACGAGTGTTGTGGACAATTTCAATAGCTTGTGTCATCTTGACAAGTGTTTGAATAAAATCAACTTTTTAATTTCTTTTGTTTATTTTTACTATTTGTAAACGAACTTGAGCGGACTCTATCCCGTTCTATCAAGTAAATTTTTCTTAGTCACTTCCCATGTTTTTCAAGTTTTAAGATTGACAACAAAATCATCTTAAATCATTTATATTAAAATTATGTTATTTCATGGAATATATTCTTTTATTGCATTACAGTTGGTATGTTTGAGATGACGCTTCAATTGAAAAAATAATAATAATAATAATAATAATAAATAAATAAAAAAAATAAAGAAACGGGATTTTATCTTCCTGCTGTTTTGTAAAACTTGTTATTATTACCCGAGGCAAATTAGATCAATTAAAGTAAGTCTAAAAGCACGATCGAATTCACTTGAACTTCGCTAAAAAGTATACGCCATTAATGCATGTTAAAAAAGGAAAAACTTTGCACGTTATAAAAAGGCTGTTTAATTTGCCAGTATGATTACAGAAAGAGCGCACGCAATATTGATTTTTGATGTTTAGAGGAGGTGAAAAAAAAAAAAGACTGGGAGAGGATCGAGTGCGGCACACTCGACGTGAATTTCCGTACTGAATGAAGATGAGAAAAAGAGGAGCTTGACAAAAAATGCGCGAGCCATCGAATTTCGAGTCGACTTACGATCCCTGGGTATCCGCAAAGTATGTGAATGAAAAAGCAGACAGCACAAAAGAGCCCGTTGCAGATTATGCATTGATTTCCTGTGCACTCTGTTTCCGGATAATCTTCCTCCCCCTTCCAATTCAAATTTTTCTTCCACGTCTGAAAATTTCTCAAATTCTGACTTTTCAGTTTGAAAAACAACTTTCTTTAACTGAATTATTTGAAACAAACAATTTGTTTTCAATGATACATCATTAATATCATTATTATTATTATTATTATTATTTTTAAATACTATTAATTGTATGATTATTATTAAATATAATTAAATATATCATTGAATTATTATTAAACCTCTTTTTCAGAATAGTCATTATAATCATTATAATTTTAACAAAAATGATGTATAATGAATAATAATAATTTTAATCATTTTCAGAATACAAATTAAAATATTATGATGAGGTCAAAGGTTAAAGCCAAGTTTGTAACTAATGAAGGAAAAGTCAGAGTTCGACTGGATCGTGACTGGCAGGACGATTGAATCCATTGGATTCGCGAGGTCACGTTTTCTGTCATATTGACAAACAGAGGAGCCAACAAAACAAACCAGCTAATATTTCGTACAGTCTTCTTTTTTGTTTTTGCGGGGGCCAAACAATTCCGGATTCTTGACGATTCGCTTCCCTCGTGGCATTCGAAATCGTTCGCTCACAAGGTTCACGCTTTTGTGTAATAACAACTGAATTCATCGCATATTTGATATTGATGGAGGCAAGTGGCTACGAGTTTGAATAATATTTCGGGCTTGAGTATTTGGCTTTGTGTTCAGATGCAATACGAGATGTGAAGATGTTGGGACGTAATATTTACTCTCTCGTCAGACAAATCTCAACTTTTTGTTATCCTTATCGCCGTACCGGGAAAATTTCCATAAGCAAAAAATAATCAAGAAAAAGAGGAAGAACGTACCTGAAAAATAAAAAAAAAAAGAAATTTTAATTATTGTTTTTTTTTAAGCTGAATAGGCAGAGAATAAACTGCAGACAAGATATGTGATTAAAGCAAACACTCAGGACGATTGGAAGATGTTGATCTTGTGCAAATGTTCGTGTACGATATGCAGCGCCATCTGTGACAAATATTGTTTGAACGACGTAAAACCTGGCTCGCAATCTTAATTAAACACACCTACGAGGACTAATTGAATTCAACGATTCAGCCGGTGTACCGAGGGACAATGTAGATAGTGGCGATGAGAGTTGATATACTGCAGTCGCGAAACGTGCGGACACATCTCACTCGGCAAACCAAAATGATAATCTTGAAATTGGTATTTAAATTTCATCAAGTTCGGATAGATTGGTTGATGTTGGCTCGTTCGAGTCGTAACAGGATCACACGGTTCCCTTCGCAGCTCAGGACTCTTCAGCTCGCTCTCTCGTGTTTTTGAACGCGACGATGCGCGTAAGTTGCACCGCTGTTCTGTTCTCTCTGGCGTTTTTCTCGCCACCGTTATGTGCTTTGAAATTCATACTTGAAGCGTTTTATCGTTCATCAAAATCCGCGCTTACAGTTTTCATGACCATGGCTGGGATTACACGCTGCATCGAACTTGTAGCTGCAATAAAATTATATCCATTTTGCACGACTCATCTTCGCTAATAAATCTTGAAAATCATATGATCATCGTACGTACAGAACTGAAATGAACTCGACAAAAAATCAGAAAGGGCAAATGAAAAAATTGGTAATTGGATCTTTTAGTTTTACAAAACAAACAAAAAATATTTAAAAAGGTAAACAAACCTTTAAAAAATATTTGAAACAATTAAAAAATATATATAAATGGAAACTAATGTTTAGAGAATGTTCAACAAATTGTTTGAAAAAAGGAAAATGTAAACAAATATTTGAAAATTTGTTAAAAAAATTTTGTTAATTCGATTAATAAAAGATAAATGTCCAAAACTTTTAGAATGTAAACAAATATTTAAAAAAAATGTTAAGAAAATGTTGGCATTTTTTTTTGAAAAAATGTAAAGTGAAAAATGAAGTTATAAGAAAAATGTTTTTCATAATTTGTTAATATGAAACTTTAAAAAATGATGTTAATTCGGTTAATAAAAATGAATAAAAAAAAATTTGGAATGTAAACAAATATTCAGCCATTGTTCTAAAAAAATTTTTTTTCGAAAAATATTATAATGTT
>JAAMPD010001027.1:35559-52004 GCA_025266255.1 Trissolcus basalis | reverse complement strand
TTACTTCAAAGACTGTAACATAACTGACAAAATTGATTGATTATTTACGAATAATAAAGTAAAATCAAAATTATCGTTTGAATATGCTCAGTAAAATTATGTTTTTTTTTACTAAACAGTCGATGTTTTAACAACAAATTTGAACGAAAATTGGACAAAGAGTAAAATTCGCAAAAATGTAAATAAATAAACGAAAGGAACAAAAATGCTGGAGCCTTTAAATTTCGCGCTAATAATTTATTTCACTCGCGCAAATGATTCATACTATTCGTGCAAATGATCGATTATGATTAGTGCAAGTGATGAAAAAATGTCTGCTATTCGTGCAAATGACAATCGCCGTTTTTTTTAAATTTCTATATTCATTTTTATTGATCAGATCAGGATACCCAGACACAAAGAAACGCATGGTGCATATCTGTATTCATATATGCAACCACATATGAGGAGAATTTGCTTTTTTCCTCGACATATTATTTCACGGATTAAAAATTTTCCCACACATGCATGCGTTAACATTTGTGTTTTTTGTCTGAATATCATTGATCATGATTTTAAAACTTGATCAATAAAAAGATTGACATTTTTGTAGTTTTTTAGTGAAAACTTTTTTCACATACTAACATAATAGTGTAACTTTTATGAGTCGTCGTATAGTTTTGCATAGTTCTGCCTTATTAGATCTCATTTAGCGATATGAAATGAATAAATTACAACTCATTATTGTACTCTGTTATCGTAGGTGCAGTTTCAACCGGGCACATTGGAAAAACAGCGAAGGAAAAAGAGTTGGGAAAGGCACCCTCGATGGCGAATTGCCTGTCGACCACCGTTCCTGTTAATCTAGCAGCCTCTCAAATTGCTGGCAGACACACTCCCACTCGAAACTCCCTCAGGCACAGTAGGATGATAGTGATGCACCGAACCGGCAACAGTAAGTCGTGTAAATCTTACACGAAAAGAAGAAAAATTTTGAAAAGAGACAAAGCACCTGAGAAGGAAAACAAAAAGAGAAACGAGAATGAAACTGCAATGAGTTTGTCGAGAGATTTTTCATCGGATATATCCTTTACGATCATCGCTCATTGACCTTTTTTTCTTCAGCAAACGGTGTCGCGCCTCCGAGAGGAGAAAATCATCAATAAACCGTGAACAGATCGATAAACATAATTAGCGGAAATTCTCATTTATGATTATCAAAACCCGATGACCAGGACGGTCAGTTTTCTTTCGGATTCAATTTCTCATTGGAAAATAATGTTCGTCGAGAAAATCTGTCTCCGGTCCTAGATATGGCTTGAGGATATAACTGTGATGCGTATTTTTTGCAGCGAGATACACGCGACGAAATTTCTCTCGAGGGTCCGGGAGTGCCCAGGTGAATTGCTTATACGAGCTACCTTGTAGGGAATCGAACGGCGAGGTCGCTTTCATTGAAACTTACCTTTCCATCGTCCGGTGCAAGCGCCTAAGAATAAATTGTTGTAACGACCAGCGCGCATCCGGTAGCAAACGAACGTTTCTGGGACAAAAGCAGGAATCTCATACAATACGGAATTTTCACCCTATTCATCAAAATTCACCCTCGAGCCTTAAACCATAATTATCATTCTGCTCTCAAGCCTCCTTTTTTCGTCCGCGACCTTTTTTTTTTAACTTTTCCATCACAAAAACAAGCGAGGTCGTTCTCGCATAAACGTTTTGGATTAAATTCGAATCATGTTTCTTCTATGATAAAATTTCTATTATTAAAAGAGAAAAACTAATTTCCCGATTATTTCATTTTTAAATTTGGTTAACAATGTTTGTTAACAGACGAGTTTTCGAGTTTGAATTCAATATTTGAACAAAATGAAAATGATATGTTAATGTTGATACATGTAAGGAGAATAATTATGCTTGCAAATTGAACCGTGCGTGCCAGTACGGGTCGACGCATGTATGAGTATAGTGACACCTCACAGTTTGCCGCCTATGTAGGTATGTCGTCAGTACATTGACAGTGCGAAATAAATCGTTCCTCGCAAACAGTAGAAAAACTGGGCGCAGCCGACAGGAAAAAAAAGCTCGATTCAATTAAAAGAGATTTTCTCTCTTTCTCAAATGTGTGTCATCGTTTTTTCTTTATTTCCCAATCGACAAAAACCTTCTCCTAGATATATTATGTTTGTTCTTTTTCTCGCCTGTTTTGCCTCTCGCTAAAAAGTTCGAGAGAGAGAAAAAAACAAACAGTTTGAAATATATATAAGAAATAAACAGAAAAATGTGAGGAACAAAAAATTGATGATCGGAACGTTTTATTTTTCAGTTCCAAGGAAAGTGCAGCAGCCGTTGCTGCGTCACAGACGATTAGCGCGGTTTCTGGCATCGATGCAAATAATTCTGGGCATCGTGGTGACGTCTTTATCGCTGTGGCTGTTATTATGGGCTCCGAATTTGCCAGTCACCGACAACCCGTATTGGAGCGGCATGCCTGTACGTATTTATGCACACACAATGCCCGTATCACCGGTGTATCTTAACTGTGACTCTTGAACGCATCGGTTGCACGCTTATGCGTTTTAATAGTGCGTTGCAAAGAGACGCGGACGAGCCAGAAAGAGAAATGAGGCCAATCGATAACATTTTTTTTAATAATCTCCACCCTTTGTTTTCATTTATCAATTCTCTTTTTGTAACAATAAATCTCAAATGTTCTTCGGTTTATAATTAGCAACTTTTCAATAAACAGCTGCAATTACAATTTTTTTTTCTACTTTTATACTATACTACAACCAAATTATTCTCTTTGTAGCTTTTATTGTCTGGAAGTTTTGGAGTCTGTTTGCTATGCTGTTTTAAAAAGGAGTACCCTGGGATGAACCCTGGATTTTGTCTCTCGTTAACAAAGGTAATACAAAATTAACAACTGAAATGTAATCAAATGAAGGATGTAAATTATTTTGAAATTGAAAGTTTGTATTGAATTTCCTTTTTTGATTTTAGTTCATCAGTATCTCATTGGCTCTTCTATCAACATTGACGTGTCTCGTGGCCTGTCTGGCATCACTCATCCACCTTATAAAGCTGACTCAACTGGAGTGCAGCTCGACAATGTTTCGCAACACCAGTTGCACTTGCAAAACGCCCGAGACTAAAGACAACGTGGTTCTGAAATACGAGGATCTCAGTTGTTCGGAAGTGGAGAACATTTTAATTATTCTGTTAATTTTTTCCGCGACCTGCAACGGACTCGGGGCGTTTGTGTCCGGCTGGTACAGTTACCTGCACTGGATCACCCGAGTGCGAACACCTACATACATATCAGTGAGAACCAACGCTAATAACGCAACTGTCTCCGTGAACGACAGGTGTAACCGGACCATCTACAACTCCAACCATTATTCCCGATGACAATAGGATTCCGGTGGTGGCACGAACCAACCACAAGATATACGCTTTGTTTAAAGATAAAAGTAGCAATGAAATTTGATATTCTTCGCATTTCAATTCTATAAAGTTGCTCGATTATTGTATGAGATGAAAACGATTTGTCATCTGTTAAAAAGAATTCAATTCTGTTCAGCTACTATGTGTAGTTTGAATCATTTTGCGGTGATGTGCAGTACAGTATTTTGTTGAGAAACATTCCCGTGTCACAGTTCAGGAACAATTGTGCATAATTATACAGCTATAGAAAATATGTATTTGTACTTAAAATCGGTAGACTAATATCTTGATAATGTATTTGTAAAGATCGTAAATGCGAATAATTGTAAAACGTGAGATTTACGCGATAGAACAAATGATAAGAACGATTTTAGGTCTCTGATATGTGTATGATAACGTGAATTTGAACATTTTTCGGTTTTCTGTATTTCGAATTGTTAAAATTTAGATCTTACTGAACGATAGATTGTTATTTCAAATTTAAAATTTAGACAAGAAAGTTAATAGTCTTAGGTGTACGCCCTGTAAAGGGTTAACGATATTAGTATTATTAGACTTCGCTAAAAGTAAAAAAAATGCAGTTTTTATACAAATTTTATTAGCGATATTGTGCAAGAAAAATTGTGTAATTCACATAAGAGGAAACTGACATAAATGTTGATGAATGAAGTTTGCTTTCAGAGATGAGATAACGAATTGCAAAATAGTTTACGATATTGTGGATGTACGTCAAGGTATCGTAACATTGTAGATATATTCATAATTGTAAATAATTTTTTTTATTATTTAGTGTAGTACTTCCAACGGTTGAATATTATTGTTCGTCGGCCTTTTATTTACATCTTCATAAATATATTTTTGTACAGGCTGGTCGTTGACAAAAATTCTTTACTGATATTAATTCTTTGCAAAATAAATTATTGAAAAAAACTTTAACTCTGTCACATTCTTTTTACATCATATATTTATATGATGTCTTTTTCAGTGCCATTTTTTAATTTATGATGAAAGTAAAAATAACAAAAATAGAACAAACCATTAACAAGTGCAAGAAGTGCAAATAAACAATTGAAAAGTTGAAAAACAAAACAATGAAAGAGAACTGAAAATCAAGAAGCGACAATTTGAATTTTTGTTAAAAAAACTTGTACTAAACAATCTACACTGCCACCTGTCGAAGTTTGTCTCAAACCCATGGACATGTGATACCTGCAGCGTTCTTCACCGATGTAAAAAAAAAACCTGGTAACTCAGCACACCGAAGCCAAAAAATTAAACTCAAAAAAACCCAAAATTCGTCACACACTTTGCAAAGAAAGCCATAAAATCAACCATTTGCAATCTGTCATAACCTCAAAAATCATCAACATCATCCGTTGCTCGACAAGACACGCTGTCTCTCTCGCTCTGTCACTCTCGCACGGTAAATAAGGATAACCTGTATTCGTTACTCACGCTTATGGGGTTCCCTTCTCGGAATCGTTACTCCCACCCTCGTCACTGAAAGCTGAAAAGTCACTAGATGGACTGGCTGGCGCACACACACGGGCACTAACACACACGCGCGTGACGTGCTCACGTCCTCGGGACGGCCGAAAACGCATCTTCGTGAAGGAAAATCGCGGAGCGACGATCGGTGCCCGTGCGAGAAGGAAGCGCGAGCGCAGCGCGGCGAGGGAGCGGTCCGTTGGCGACGCGTCGGTCAGCGCGGCCCCAGGCGACGAGAAGCGAGTCGCGCGTGTGCCCGCAAGCCACCATGCCAAGCGCGTCGTCCTGCTTGCACGTCGGCACCGACTGCTAGCGGGATGCCCGGATCTCGCCACTCGGAGCGGCTTTCAGCGGTGAGTTGACGCGGCATCTCCTCCAAGGCGCTTTCAATCTTGGCCCGAGCGGCCATTGGCTGCCATGCTCGTTGGCTGCGTGTTCGATTGTCAAACGACGCGCCGAGCATTTTTGTCCAAGCCTGGGCTTTGTCTCGTCGATTTTAGCCCCCGCGACTCAGTCCCGCGTCTCACGTCCGGGCTGCGTTTCATCCATCGCCGAAAAACCCTTTGACAATTCGGCACGCTCAACGTTGCGCAGAACAATGGTCGATTTTTTTTCCCGACCACTCTCGTTCGTTCACGCTCGCTGACAGGTATCGGCAGGTCGCACTTGCGGAACTGCTCCGTCCGATTGTTCACCTGTCATTTTGTTTCCGATGCCAATTGTTGGCACGAACTGTAAACAAGCGCTTTTGTCTTTACCAGCGCTCTCGCATCAGCTGTTTTCGAGACGCCTGAACAATTTCGTGCCTGCGAGGTTAACAATCGGTGACAGCACTTTTGACAGATGTCAAAGCATTGGCGTCAGACCGATGACGACCATCCGGTCGCGAGAACCAACCTAAGGGACGTTTTGCAATTGACAGGAGCGAGAGAGGAGAAATCGATTGTGACATTTGTTGACAAAAATGTCAATGTTGGAATCTGAAAATACACAAACAAGGACGGGACAGTTGTGTTGACATGCATTCGAAAATGGACAGTGCTTTGCGAATTATTTGTGTTGTTATTTCGCACTAAAATTAGTCGAGTGGTGAGGTGTTTGGTTTGTGCATTGTGAAGGTATGTTTTCAACCAATCTTCGGCTTGTTTGCCTCCGAGCGGTGGTTCCAATGATAGGCGCTCAATTTGTACTCATGTTATGTTTCTCGGCGTCCAACCAATCTTGATGGCAACTGTTTAATTTGTTACGATATTTAATATTGCTTGTCCCAAATTTGACAATTCGAGTCAGCAGCAGCTGTTCCGTTTTATTCGACGTGATTTGTTTTGATTTTAAAAATGCCGGTTACGAGGTCGCAGAGTAAGAAGTACGGATTAACTTGTGCCCGAATTTTGCGCCCGTCAAACCGGAGTGTTATTATCCATGTTTTGATCATTTCGTATTCGCAAACAAAATGAGGCAGTCCAATTATCGGGAGGAAAAAAATTGTGGTTCTTCATTAACGTTTTCATTTGGTGCAATTGTTCGGGCTAATTTTAGTCCTTCCTTCAGTTCATAAGAATTCCTTCGCATTTCATACATAACCTTGTTCTGTGAAATAACTTCCAGCTCATGCGCCATGAAATTAATTACTAACATTTTTCAATAAAAATTGTTACACTATATTGATTTCAAATTGACATTTCGAATTCGTTGGAAATCAATTATCTGGGCATCAGAATCACTAATTTTAGTTTTGAAAGCAGAAAACAATGTTTATCATTGAAAATCAAAACAATCAAATTAGTTTTGCAATGACAAATGTTTTGTTTAAAAATGAGGACGTTTTGAAAAAAAAAATTGTTTGATTTCATTTTCATTGATTGGTGTGACAATATAATTGAGTGGTTGTTTTCTTTATTGTTATAGTAAGAGTACCAGACGCAGAATGGTGGTGGATTGTTTGTCCATTCAAGGCTCGGCAGCTGCAGCGAGAAAGGAGAGGAGATTAGGTACATCAGTTAGCACCAAGATGCAGCCAAACAGCGGAGGTGGCATGACGCCCAAGGAACTGTCCGATAACGACGACTTGGCAACGTCACTAGTTTTAGATCCTGTTTTAGGATTTACCACGCACAAGATGAACATTAGGTATACATAAACAGACATTCTTACAATCTCAATAAATTTTGATCTAAAAATTACTATTTTTACAAATATATTCTTTCAATTCCTTTTTTTTTCTTTGATCTAAAATTAATGGAATTGGATTGTTTGTAGGTTCAGACCGCTGAAGGCAAACAAAGATGAAATAAAAAAGATCGTGGAAGAATTTTGTCAAACGCAAAATTACAAAAAAGCATATGAAAAACTGATGGGGGGTGATTGGTGTGCAAGACTTCCACATACGAAATCAAAACAACAGAATATCAATGTGGAAAAACACGTGAGTGGTTTTGAAAATAAAAAACAAACAATTTTTAATGCAAAAATTTGTATTCTTTTATAAAAATTTTGTTTCTAACAAAGATTGGTTCTAATTTCAGATTTACCGATATTTACGAGTATTTGACAAAGATTCTGGATTTGAGATAAAGCCTTGTCACAGATACAACTTGGAAGGGAATTTGGGCGCAAAAATCTGTGCTACGCGCAAGTGGCTGAAACATGATAAGATCCCTTGTTTGGTCGGTTGTATAGCAGAATTAAGTGAAAAGGTATCTCATTTGGTTTAACTTTTATTGTCATTCCGAAAGAATTTAAAACAAGAACAAAATGTAAAAGTCGTTTGTTTTTAGGAGGAGGCCGCTTTGTTACACCCAGGGAAAAATGACTTCTCCGTGATGTTTAGTTGTAGAAAAAATTGCGCCCAACTTTGGCTAGGTCCTGCTGCTTTCATAAACCACGATTGTCGGGCGAATTGCAAGGTATTTGCGAAACTTTTTGGACAGATGCAACGCATTTCAGTGATTCGAGAAACAACTTTTACTTTTATTGTCTGCTTTTGTTTGAATTTTAGTTCGTTGCAACTGGCAGGGATACAGCATGCGTCAAAGTCCTGCGGGACATTGATGTCGGAGAAGAAATAACTTGTTTTTATGGTGAGGATTTTTTTGGCGACGGCAATTGCTACTGCGAGTGCGAAACATGCGAGCGCCGAGGCACAGGAGCTTTTGCCAGTCAAAAGCCAGGAGAAGAACTTTCTTCAGGTATAAAATATAAAATGAAAACCAAAAATACTACTATTAAATCCTGTTTTAAAATAATCAAATAGTACTTTCGAATATTTGAGAAAATTAAAATGTTTAGTTCAAATATTTGAAAAGAATAACGTTAATTTATGATTTGTAATTTTGATGAAAAGAAGAATTATAAAATGGAATAAGAAAAGTTACATAAACAAATTTCGTTTCAGGTTATCGTCTTCGCGAAACCGACAACCGTATAAACCGAACAAAGCATAACAACCGACAGCAGCCGCCGAGTGGAAATAAGCAACGTGAGGCTAGCACGTTGATGGACAAGAACAACGGCGCAAATGTCGGCGATGCTGCCGTGGCCCCGCAGTCGATGAGCATGAAGGAACTGCGACGTCAGGGCTACACGAAGTACGATGCTGAGCTGCTGATCGCGCAGGGCTGCTTTCCTGACGTCGCACAGCCCACGAACCTCAACAATGAGGAGAACACGAGCCAGGCTCTGCGCACGCAGACAACCACATCCATCGCAAGCTCGGTCGCAAAAAAATCTGCGAAACAAACATCAAGCAAATAAGACTGAAAATAATAATAACGGAAGCAACGTCAAAGCTTGTGCGCGTCTCAGGCCTTCCAGGTAAATTGTCGTTTTTTAATCTGTTTTAATTGATTGGTTGAAAAGCACTTGCTTTAATGCTAATTGTGTATATGCTTATTGGAGCTCTTTTGTAAAAAGCATGACTTGTTAATCTTATATGGAGTTTTAATTTTTTAATAAAATTTGCACTTTGGTTTTTTCATGCCTTGATTTTGGAAACCAAAAAAAAAAAATTGTCTGAGGTTTTTAAATGATCTAAGTTTCATAATGTTCATAACGTTGTATGACAGACATGTTTAGTTAGAACAACGTTTAAAAACTTCAGACACTTGACGAAAATATGTTTTGTATTTCTTTTTTTTTCAGAGCACTTTTCATTGTTCATTCGAGTCTAAAGTAAAATCGCGAGATGACGTGAAACGAAATTACGGTTGTAATTTATAACACTGGTGTCGGTAGCAATTCTTATATATGTTTAACTTGACTATTGACAGAACAATAAAAATTTTGATTATAATAACGTAAAAAGAATACACTTTCGTTTTCAATGACTTTTCAATTGTAACTCTCATGTAAGTACAAATCAAGAACATTTTTTTTAAATTCCTTGTACAAGTTTTGTGACTTTCGAGTCTACTGAATTCACTTTAACTGCTAACTTGAAGCCGATTACTTGAACTAACCAGTACAGGATTTTGAATTGTGTAAATTATTTTGAAGTAGAGAGCACAGTGTGGTGATTATATTAATTACTTTTGAGATTATCATAAAACGTGATGGAGGGAGAGTATTTTTCATGTCAAACTTGAATTTCAAAACTTGATATTTTGTACAAAAGAACAAACGTAACATTAAATAAAACATTTTGAAAAAAAATAGATAACTTTTTCTTTCAAAATTTAAATTTCTAATTGACATCCGGAATACAATCCCACTCGTCTAACAATCGCATGCGTAATATCTTACACCGGACATCGGTCAACTTCGTACCTGAATGCTGGACTTCACTGTCACGACTTCGTTGCAGACTTCAGAAGCGCGACGCAAAGAAATCGAGGGAGGGCGACCTGACGTACGACGATCCTGCGACGCAGCCAAAAGTTGCAGTGGAGTTGGACCCATCGAGTGATTGTGCAGCGCGGCTCAGCGGTCCCCCGGAGCAGCAGCCAGAGCGACGTAACGGCGTGGACGCGGATTTCCGGATGCAAAAGTTGCAACAACTTTTGCTGGAGCCGAAGAACGGCCAGGTGAAAGGTCACATAAACGGCCTGACATTGGAGGAGAAGAAGGAGGAAAAAAAGGAGGAGCAAAATGAAGACAATGAACTGAGGGACCAGGTCAGTTACGAGGACGGCCAGGTGGTGTCGCTGAAGTCCGAGGACAGCAGGAGCTTGACCCTGAAGAGACAACAGAAGTCGGAGAACGAACTAAAGAAGAGCAAGAAGAGAAAGTCGTCGAAAAAGTCAGCGAAGAGTAAGAAGTTGAAGGACAGGTCGGCGGTGGAGGAGAACCCGATTCTCACAAGGAGCAGGAAGAAGGAGTCGTTGAAACCGCTCACGGCCACCAGCATCGGGCAGAATGACGACGACTCCGGGATCCAGGGAGACATTTATGAGTTCAGTGAAAAAGAGAGCAACCTGGAGCATGTGAACGTTTCTTCGGTGATGCTCAGACACCACCGGTCGCACGAGACGCAGGTCAATCATTTCAGGGAAGAGAAGAAGCCGGAAGAGAACCTGCAGACGTGGAACGCCGAAGAGGAGTATAGCGAGCAGATGCACACGCCGGAGAAACAAAATAGGTAAGATCTGAAAAATGAGATTCAATAAATTAATCAATTTGGTTTTAGCAATGATGGATTTTTTGAGAAATAAGCCCCGGAGTGAATCGTTTCATCATTTCATTTATTTCGTTTATTTCATTGATTGAATCATCATCGGTTATCTTTATTTTGTCGTCGGTTTTCGAGTCACACTTTGCAATTAGTAATTTAGATAATTAGTATGTTTAGTTTGTTTCTTGGATTCATTCTTTTAGACTAAGTACAATGGGATGGAATAAATTAGCAATCCTACAAATGCTATTGTTATGTTAATGGTAGATGGATTTAAATTACTGTGATAGAACTGTTTCTTTAAGTGAAGAAATTGAATTTTATACTACAACACTTTGGCTTGTCCCACAATTTTATGTTTCTGCAAATTGTAATAGTTTGATTTTCTTTTCTAAGTGTACACTGTTACGTGTTCTTTCAAATTAGATGTAACTGGCATCTTATTATTTTTCTAATTGAAATGGAGTGTTTGTGAACGCGAGGATTAATGGGGTGTTATTTTTTCAGGTTGAACTCGAATTCCACTGACTCGAACCGAAAGTTGCCAGAAGTGCCGAGATACGAGTGGCAGACGAGTAATCCAGAATTGTGTCCACCTCAAACGCCTGAGAGGACAGGCCGATTGAAATTAACCCTCCGGATGAAACGATCTCCGATGCTTGACGAGGTCATTGAATCGGGTACAAGTCTTAGCGAGGACAATTACGGCCCGGAGTACGAAGTGCTGCGAGTCGAGGGCGTAGAGGAGGATATCAAGCGTCGTAAGAAACACAAAACTCGAGACCGCGAGAAACGACACAAAAGACGCGAGATCCACGAGGAACCGACCCTCCGGCCGATGAAGAGGCTGCGCCTCATCTTTGGCAACGAGAGTCGTACCATCGAGCTGCCACACTCCTAAATCTGTTAACGATTGAATCATTTTTATATGAAAAAAAATGAAGATGCAAGTTTCTGGATTATTTATTTGTTAAAACCTGGCATGTATAATGATTGAAGCTCAGTTTTGATGTGAGATTTCGTGCAAACGATTTTAATGAAGAGAACATATAAGCTTTGCGTGAGAAGCTTTTGTAAAAAAAGTACACTCTCCAAATGCAGTTTAAGAATTTTTGTTGATGCGATGGCTTGTAATTATTTAGTTGCATTTTGTGAGATAAACACGTAGAATTCGACACAGACATTATTTTTTTCATTTCATCGACTTTTATTCGGGATAACTTATTAAAAGAAAGATGTTTGATGATATTTTTGTGAAATTTTAATTTTTTACTTTTAAATTTTATTTCGAAAGTTCAAATTTTACGTTTGCGATCAGTGCTAACGAAACAACACGATTGCTAAAGTTTTATATCTGCGTGGGTATATACTTGTTTCGAAATCAACTTCAAATTTTTCATTAATTTTATTGTCAATGTATTGATGTGATTTCAAATTTTTTTTCTCATTTGTTCGATAACGTGATTTTTTATTCAATGTATTATTTATTTTAAGACATTGTTCATGTGATATCATATTTTTGTTTCACAACTATGACACTTTTTTTAATATTCAATCGACTTTGTTGGAATTTCAATTTGATGATTTATTTATTTTTTGGTTCAATATTTCATTTTGAAAAAAAAAAGTTCCTAATGCAAAACCATGCCGATGTGAAACGAAATATAATACAAAATTCGATCATCATGTGTACATATAATAATATTTCAAATTCATATTTTCTTAAATGACATAACTCTTTATTTAAGCGACTTCAACTGCCAGATATTTCTCGATGCATGTAGTAAAGCAAACTCACGTCTCGTGAATATAAGCGCATAGACCAATTCTAATGATGTTAATCGTTGAAACATTGTACGCAAGGATTCATTAATTATACAACTTCAAATAACAAACAAAATTTTGAAAAGCAAATGCGAAGCATTGATTGATTAGCAAATTGTTGGCACAATAAATTTCATCCACTTATTCGTAATTTTCCTGTGTGCAATATTTGAACAGCGATTCAGCAATTGCGTATTTTTAAGGGTTACAAATTCAAGTTGTTCATTTCGTTGAGTTCAAATAACTCGAGATAATTTTTGTTTTAACTTGAATCAAGCTGAATGACGTGTTCACCTTTTTTAAATGTAAAAAAGATAATTTAAAAATAACTGTGTTCATACGTGGGAAATAAATTAATGTTATAAAGAAAATTATATTTATTTTTCAAAGTTGAATAAATTTACCTCTTCAACATGAACGATGTTCACTTGCATGAGATGTTGACTCGAATTAGTTCGCACAACTGTAAAAGAGAAAACAAGCTTGAGAAAACAAGACAAGATGAAGACAAAAAAAGAAGAAAACTGAAAAGAAGTCACTTGTAAATTTGTTCGAAACTACGCTCACGAGCCAATCCGATAAAGTGTATCGAATAATTTTTAGATCAAATAAAAGTGTAAAACGTAAAAGAATATTCGACGAAACTTTTATAATAGCGTTTCACGAATGAAATAAAAGTATGCATTTCTCCATTAGGAGACGACGATACGTTACATCCATAAACACTTATACTATGTATAAAGTAGATCTTAAAATATTTAGGTGACTATGAATTAACTAGTATTAATTATTGTTTCATGATGGAGCGTAAGTAAGGAGATGTAAATACATTGCTTAAGATAAAATAACATAATCATGACTGTAATCTGTAATTCGTTACAACTCGTAATGCCTCGAGCGGAGCAATGTAAATATTACATATTGATTACGATAGCAATCATTGTAACTAAGTATTATCTCGATAAAACACGATTGTTTTCACCATAGGAACCACGTGATTATACGTACCGACCTTTAATTATCCCTTTTTTTTATTACTGTAATAATATTATTATTTAAAAGATAATTCAAGATCAGACGCTTATCTAGATTAGTTCGTAGCAAAACTGTTACTGTCATTTTACACTATCCTCTTCAATTTTTGTGTACGCGACTTTGTGTTTCAAATTGCAGATCCATGACGAAGTTTCATCGCCGAGAATAGTTTCGAAAGTTTGATTCAATCTAAGAGTGTGTATTTTGTAAAAAGAAATTGTTAGACAAAGGTGGCATCGACTTTTCTGAGATTCCTCGGCAATGGAATTTTGTGAGTTTATTCAATTTTCGGAGTCTCTTTACTGGTATTCTTCGACGGGTAGTTTGAGTTTAAAATACAACAGCCTGTAAAGAGTGATAATATTTGTGCATTGTAAATTTAAGCGTAATGAACAAAAAAAAACTGTTTTTAGTTTTATCTCTCTGATTTTCATGTAGACTTGTGAGACAATTTGTTGTTGCTTTTGTGAAAATTTGTGAGGCAATTGGTTGTTGCTTTACGGGGCTGTATTTTTCATTCAAAACGTATCGATGATTAACTAAAGAATACGGTGAGATACAGTTGTGATAATATTTCATTACAGTAAGCCAATCTGAGCACATGCCGACCAGATGCTTAGGAGTTTGATGCAATTATTATGATTGTATTTTATAGACACCTTTAGCTGAAAATAAAATATCGTTGAGATACTTAAAATAGGGTCTTTTAATTCGTTAATCTTATTATTATTCTTTCTAATGGAAATTGGATATTCCTTTTATTTTTCATGATATTTAACGTTCTGAATTATAAATTTAGAATTTTTTCCGTCGATTTAAAGTTCGAAGACGTATTAATTTTCTTTCATTGTATTATTCCATTTAATAGTAGAGAAATCAAATAGAGAAATTTATTTGTTTTTATTTTATTTGTGTGGAAATGTTTCGTCATTCGATTGAATATCAATGAATTAATCCTTATCTTTTCTTTTTTGAAAAATGTATTTTTTTATTTATTATAAAGAAAAGATAAGGATTAATGCAATGATATTCAATGTAATGACACACTTTTCACGGACAACAAAATCTATTATCAATAAATAATGGATTAAGATTTAAAGAAATTATCTTCACGTTATAAAATGAGACTTAGCGAAACGTTCAGAATCAAAACTGTTCACTTGAAACATTGTATGTTGAAGATAATTTGAATTATTATTGAAGATACGATTTACCGATTCCAATCTGAATAGTCATCCACACACTTATGCATTTGTGCATTCAAAGAATCATGAAATTTAAAAAAGAAAGTTGAAGATAGTTTTTCAAAATACTGCAAACACATTTTGCGGGCGCAGCGTGAATATGGAAATGAAAAACTGACGACTTTAGAATACGTGAAAAATTGTTCAGTTCATTATAAGTGTTAATTTGATCAATTTATTAGTTTTTTTTCTTATTGTTTTTGATTAAACGAAAATAAAAAAATTTATAAAGTTTATTCTGCAACATTTTACTGTGCATAAAATATGCAACAACGTTAATGAAGTTTTATTAATTACAGTCATTATTAGTTAGTAAAAAAATTCAACTGCTAAAAATAGCTCATTTTGAACGAAAAATTTTCATCACTTTTTCGGGGGTCGGCGTAATTGAACTACGTACAACATTTGTAATGCATTTAAATTTTGGTACATATCAGATAGGTTAAATGTCAAAATATATCTTAAAGTTGGCGAGAAAAAATAGGTATTGGAGACTGAAAAAATACACATACAGTTACAAAATAATTTATTAAATGTATACTCACTTCAACTTAACGAAAATGAACAGTCAAAGTACTTCATCATATCCTGGCTGTGTTTCTATTTTTGTCCTTAAAATATTCATGTCAGTGTAGCTAGGCGTACTATAATAAGTCACGGTCGCTATATATTCATTTCTTACTACAAAAAATTTTTGTTTCATAAAATTTGACTGGAAAAAGAAAATGTAATTTTCGTATCTTACAAAATATTCTATTACCCTCCATATATACAAATTTGCTTCTACAGAAAATTGTGCACGTACAAAATTTAACGAGAATAAATACGTGAAAGCACGTCGTAAATTCTTTTCAGTAAATCATCTTGCATTCGCGTTATTCTTACACTCATTTTCTCATTAAAAAAATTGTCTAGAAGTAATTTATAATAATTTCATCTACCCTAGCGCATATTTAAAACAAACTGTACTCTCATATTTGATACGTGATAATTTTATTCTTCCTCGATGAACATGAGTCGCACGATGGAGAACATTGACATCATCATTTTCAACATCGCTGCAAAAGTGATCATATTAATTTCATAGATGTACCCCGCAATGAACCTGGTGGGTCGGTTTGTCCGCATCAGAACGAAAATCATGTTCTTCAGAGTCTTGGTTGGAATTTTGTACCATTCACTGGCGTATACAGCGTTTGTCATGCGGTCATAATTCAATTCCAAATAGTCGCCAGCCCAAGCGTACAGATACAGTTGGAACATCACAACCGCGGTGAATAACGTGTGCTTGATAAACAGACCTGTATTATTTTCCATGAGAGCGACCAAAATTTGAATTCCTATAAATCAAAAAAGAAATTTCAATCGCACTATTGCAAAGAAATCAGCTAATTAATTTTGACAATAAATTGCTGTTACTTTTTAAACATGTTAGGGTGAGACCGGGTAAAAATGATCAGCGGGGTAAAAAATTATCAAATAATAATTATCGAATTATCAAACAAATAAAAACATATAAAATTGTTTTTAATAATCCTATATTGCAATTAACATCTAAAGAACCTATTGTGTTATAACACGGAGAAAAATAAAATATAAAAAAAGTCCAAATTAATGTTTTCAAAAATTTTACCATACAATACAGTAAAGTAGTCATAAGTAGAAAATCAAAAGAAAAAAAAACTTTGTGACATAATTTTTACCATACAAATGATAATTTTTACCATACAGATGATAATTTTTATGTTAATAATATTGTTAATAAAATTGTAATATTTATAAAAATTTTGCATTGTATTGTTTAATCTAATGAGAAT
>JAAMPD010001027.1:0-31502 GCA_025266255.1 Trissolcus basalis | reverse complement strand
ACACAATTGAGTCGATTTCGCAGCCTTGTCAATTTTCTCTAGTAGCAAGATCCGATCATGACCTACAAGTGTACAAAATTTACAAGTCGATTCAACTCTCGGAACATTACCAAAACTAAGTGCAAGCGTATCTCAGACGCAGTTCGCCCGGTGCGAATTGAAAATTCGTACACATGGGCGTAGCGGATGTAGCCCCCTAGTAATCAAAAAAATACATTAATTGAAAATTACTTAGAGTTACACCTTGATATGGATCACAATTTTCCATTCATCGTCAGTCTTAACCGATGCATTTCTTGCGATGAGCGGCCTCCTGACAGCTTATAATCTTCTCAGAGAAGTGAACAAAACTAAAAGATTGAATTATTTTAGGTTTATAATTACTCGGTACATTAGGTCAGTATGATTTTCTACTTCGAGTTGTAAAAATTGTGTAACCTCATTTTATAAAGTCAATTTTTCAGATTAACTCCTACATATGCGGTAGTGCTATTTGTTAACGCCCTAATACTCTCATCTATAGGAGAAGGTCCATTTTGGAAACGACATGTTACGGATCGTTATGGAAAATATTGTTCTGATAATTGGTGGACCAATTTACTTTACATCAATAATTATGTAAACCCCAACGAGATGGTAAGTAAAAATATGACGGTTTGTTTTATTAATCAGATATGAATTATTAATGATGTGAAAATTACTCATCTAGTGTATGATGCAGTCCTGGTACTTGACTGTTAATTTCCACGCTTATCTGTTGACTCCCTTAATAATATATTTCGTTTTAAAAGTACCTCGCAAAATTGGGTACAGTTTCCTCGCAGTTCTTATATTCTTAAGTACCCTCCCGCATCTCATACTGACATATTATTACAACGTCAATCCAGCTTTCGTCTTCTATCCTCGGTGAGTAGAACAAAAGATGTTATTTTTTAAAGTTGCACTGTAAATCAAAAACGCTAACATATACCAAAAATACCAAAAAGTTAAAAATAACATTTTTATTAGACCATATAAATAACCATTTGAAAATAAAATTTGATATACTTTATTATACTTTCTGGTGTTTATGATGTAGGTATAAATTCTAGCGCTTTTGATGAACACTGTAAAATTAATGCAGATTTGTATATAGTAATAGAGACAAGAGATGTGAGAAAAAGATAATTATATTTTTTTATAAAGAAAACGTACAACATAATTATGCGAATACAGAACTCCTAAAACTTTGATCAATGGCACCATAAATGTCACATCCATAAGAATATAAAATAACGGATATTACAAAATCTAAACCGTCACAACGCAAAAGCATTCGTAGAACTGTGTTACAAGTCTTTTTTTTTTGTCTTCTCATTAGTGACTTTCGCGAGTTAACGTATTACTTCTATAATTACTACATTAAAACGCACTTGCGCTTGACATCGTACTTGGTTGGATTAATCACTGGAGTATTCATGTACGACTACAATTTTGCAAAGTGGCGGCTGCCAAAAGTACGTAAAAAACATGTTGTTATTCAAGCGTTTTCATTTTCATCAAATGCATAACTAATTTTTTTTTACTTTTCGTTTGCACAAACAACTGACATCAATTTCATTTGGCTTATTTTATTGCACTTTCAGTTTTTTTTTCAATTTTTTGTCATTCTATTCCATTTGTTTCGAAACATGAGATTTCATTTTATTACAAACTCTTTTTCCGAGATACATTTTTTTTACTCATTGAGAAATATATGCTGTTAGAAAACAAATGGAATTTAAAGCTGGCAATAACGGTAATAAATTAATACAATACATGCTACCGAATGATAAATTATATATAACTATCAATTTTTAGATTTGGTCTCAAATTTTGATCGTTCTCTTGGGCCCAGTGCTGGGGTCTCTAATTGTACTCATGACTTTTAAATTTTGGGATCCAAACGTACAATTGACACTTTTGGAAACAACTCTTTATGCCAGCCTGCATCGAGGAGCTTTCGCTTTCAGCATCTGCTCAATTATTGTACTCCTAACAGTAGGCGATGGCTTGGGTAAGACAAATGTTTCATCAAAAAACGTCCATAAATTAAAACAGTTAATTTCAATTCCATAACTTTCGCTGTAGAAACAATGTTCGATTGTACACACGACTGGACGTGGCGATTCAATCGCGAATTAAAATCATTGCACTGCATGTCATGTTGAAAAATTAGTCAATGACAGATAAACTTATATCAAGAGCAAGCTTAGGCAACGTTTCTGCTAGATCTATACAATTCAATTCAAATTCAAAAGACCGCTCGGTTGTATAAAATATCGTTTGTACAAAAATGTTTGCGTATAAAATATTTGTGTTTACAATAATCATTTTACGTTTTTTTTTGTTTTCGTTCGTTCAATAGATGTCCATTACAAATTAATGAACTGTAGATGGATGCAACCGCTCAGCAAGTTGACTTACTGTGCTTACATCGTGCACGTCGTCATTCAGACTTATTTTATCGCTACCGCGAGAACAGCTAGGACTGGAACTTATTTTAATTTGGTATGTATAAATATACAGTTTATCCATTGTTTAAAACATTTTGCGTCGGTATGAATAAACTTGGATTACAACGTTTCATCTACGAATTCATATTGATGATTAAATTGTGACGATAACTGGTATATGACAATCCAAATATAATTCTCTTTTATAAAATTTGAACACTGGTAAAAGTTGTCTTAAAATTTCCTATTTGCTATAAATTGTGGTATTAAAATTCGATGGTGTTTCTTCTTTACACGTTAATTTTCAAATCAACATTTAAATTGTACACATTGTAGTTTCATAACTGAGATGACTAACTTTGATCCATTCTTCACAGATTTTTTGGAATCCCATACCAGAATTGTTGTGGTGTTTTGTCATGTCGCTTGTACTTGCGATCACAGTGGAAGTGCCTTTCAGAAAACTGGAGAAGCGATTTATCTTCAAACGATACGTCAAAGTGGCGTCTGACAGGTATCATTTCAAATACATATAGTCTTTTTGATTAACTTGAGAAAGTATAGTTTTCATTAAACTTTTTCATTTCAACTAGAAAAAAACCTAAATTGATAAATTACAAAAACATCTTTGAAATCATTAATTCCGTAGAAATTACAGGTCAATTTTTGTTTACAGGAAGATGACGACTGATAGTAACACTATCAAAAAGAATGACTAGGAGATAAACATATTCTTTCTCGTTAATGTAAACCTAATTTTTTGCTTTTATACAAATATAAAGAGTACAAAATATAGATTTGTGAATAAAACATGAAAGCCGCACTTCAAAGATTACTTCTGTTCAATGCATTAGAAAAACATTATACTGTCTGTTGATGCGATGATCATATAAACGAACAAAACTTAACGTAGACTAATTTTATCGGGAATAAATTTGTAATCACAATGACTACTATTCGTTAAAAGTTTTTCTTTAAAAAAATATTATAGCAAAATTTTATTCAAGTACATTTTGATGCCTTCAAACACTTGATTCGTTTTAAGATCAGATCTCATTTACTAGTGTAAAATTTGAGAATTCAAAATGAATAACGAGTTTTTAAAAAACAATTTATAAAGTTTAAAAATAACAATTTAACAAAAGTAATAATACACAACAAATAATAAATCGAGTAATAGAAGGTACATAAACGCATTATGTACAGAGGCATCAAATTGTCATAGTCTGACAGTACAGGTCGTACTCTCAGCACTTGGAGTAATGAATGTAGCAGTATATTAATAACCACAAGCTATTTCACATAAAGCAATCGTGTTAACAAACATATCTTTAGTTTTAAAAACTCATGTACGTGGTATGAACGAACAAGTTTGATTAGTTTTAAAATATATATAAATATTTGTGCGCAACCAGCCCAAGTTGAACGAAAAACAATCAACAAAAAAGCTCGTTTCTCGTTCAACAAGGGATCTTATAACAACATCGTTTAATTATTTATTAAACTTGAATGTTATGCTTTTTGTATTTTTTTTTTTGTATATAATGACACTTCAAATCGAATATCACATGCTGTTACACTCCTTCGCCTACGATGGGTGGTTTATCATGTTTGTTGCGTTTGGTATTGTGGTAAAGGTACGAGTGGACGCGAAGACTGTTACTGTTTTTATATTTATTGCCACAAAGCTTGCACGTAAGACTTTCCAGCGGACCGTGTATGAACCTGACGTGTAACTTGAGATTTTCTTTGCGAGTAAAGTGGCGCATGCACCACGGACAAGAATACATCCGCATTACTTTGCCACGTTCCATACGCAACGTTGGGCCGATTTCTGATATCACTTGTAGAGTCGTTTCCAAATTCAGACTACTGTTCGGGATGTCTTTGACGGATCTTTTACCTTTCGAACAGCTTGAAAATTCAACTTCTGATGTTGCCGGTTCAAGTGGATTATAGTCTGCAAATATTTAACCAGTTTTAGAACAAGTTGTAGTTTAAAAATAACCACATAATAATGAATGAATTTCAGTTCCATTAGCTCACCTGCTAAAGAATCTTGGTATGGTTGATTATACTGCGTCGAGCTTTCAGATATATCTGCAAACACAATTTAAGCTATTACAAATATTCAACAATGTTTTCCAAGTTATTTTAAGGGGAGAACATAAATTCCAAACCTTGTTGTGGGTTCGTACTGTGATCCAAATTTTCTTTAATCATGGAAGCGTCAATGTCCATCGGCATTTTGTAATCCGACATGCAAGGACTGTGTTTCTGTACATTAAGATCATTGTTGTGTGATGTGAAATTTAAAGGCTCGTCAAATTCCTGGCATTCTTCGTCAAAGGTACTCTGTTTTTCGTAATTCATTGAACTTTCTGGCACATTTTCAGTGGTGTTTAAAGGTTCGCAATGTTTTGGACTTTTCGTTGCTTCTGATTTTTTCACAACATTATGACAGTGACAATTGCTGCCAGACTTTTGCGATGATGACTCCTCTTGAGATTCTGAATGTTGGGTTTCACGTTGTAAAGAGTAGAGTTGGTTTTGGAGGGACAGGTCCGAGGCCTCTTCGTCTTTTTCCAAATCATCCTGAAATAATAATAAATCGATTTTTCAGTCAATTGAACTTGTTTCAATGTAATTCAAAAATTGTTATTTATTAACTGAAATACAAAAAGAAGATTGCAGCATAAAGAAATCCGACACATTGGAAAAACCCGAAGTATCCAATTCATATCATTGTAAATTATTTATTAATTATTTTTTGATAAAATGTAGTTTATCAAAATATTATACAAGTTTTTCCGTACAATTCAAACCAGTCATGCTCATATTGGATTACACACTGCTTGAATACAAACAATATTTACGATCATTACCTCGCTATTTAGTTTAAAAAAATGATATTTGTTATTTCAATTATTATGTTAAGACTCAAATGAAGTATGAAATTGTAATAATCACGTTTCTAATGAGTTTAAAAATAATTTTTCCAATCGTAATCCCAAGCAACTAAGAATATTGCTCGTTTTCTTACTTATATTTATAGCTGCAAAAACCGATTAACGACTGTGATAAAGTACAGTTCAAGATAATTAAAAGCAATTTTTTTTTGTATGCCAGTTTATATACAAATCGGCGGTTTAATTAGTCGATAACCAAATCTGATTTGGAAGAAAGAAAATCATATTTAAGATGCTCTAGATAAGCGAGTAGAAATATTAATGTTTATAAACATTAACAATGGAACTCCAAATTAAATGCGTAGTAAGTGCTTAAAAAATTGGGTCTGACGAATTTCATGTACCTCGTCAACATTTTTCGTGAGGCCCTTGATTTGCAGAACTTCAGCGACTTTCAAAAAGCTAGGGATGTCCTCTTGTTTGATATTCACTTCTCCTTGATACATAAAATGTAACATCGCCGAGAGGTCCCGATAATTAACATCTTTCAAGATCACTATTGGATGTTTACACGAGTTCACCTGCAATGCCAAAATGTAAACAAAACAAGTTACCTCAGCTTGTGTAAAAAAAAGAAAAAAAATCATACGAATTGCAAAAATTTTTCAAAATAGATATACGTTATTATCAACAGCCAAAACCGTTTCAACTAAAAACGCACTTCACAAATCATCATGCATGTATATCTATACATTGCATTAAAAGTTAACAGCACTGCCACTGAATGTTTATTTACTAAATTTGCGCAGCGCCGAGTGGAAAATTTGTATCTCAGTGTGACACTGATGCAAAGTTTTGGCTTTGGGTTTTTTTAGGGTGAAGAGCCTCACCTTGAAGAGCTCGCGAAAAATACGAGCTGCAAACTGACAGGATTATTGTGGGCCCGCAGAATTTGGCCCTCGGCCGCGAGTGTCACGTCAACGAGATGCTCGCCGGTCAACAAATTGTACAGCCCGGACGACAGGTTCCTCGGGAACGTGTTCCACACGAGCGAAAAGTGTTCCCCGGACATGTTTGCTGTGCGGCAAGGCACAATCAAAGCAAACAATCGACTTAAAATAATAATAACGCAAATGACATCACGTAATCTTGACCTCCTCCTACTCCTGTCATTCTCCGTTTTTCACTATCGATCTATCGAATCGCGCGCAACGATGTATTTATACATTTGTTTGCGGATATGTTCAGTTCGAACTCTGCGCGCCGTCAGCTGGCGCCCTCTCGCGGATCTAGCGAGGCAACACATTTGCAAGGCAACGGTCAGTGCAAGTTGGCGGGTGCAAGTTTTCGCTTTGAATGTCGCGGCTTTTTGATCGATTCAAAGTTTGCGAAACAATTGGAAAATTAAATCACGATTATGATCATCAGTCGTTTCGGTTGCATTGGCTTATGTATCGCGGTGTCGGTTTATTTGAACTCGCAAATTTTGTTTCTCGGAAAAGATCGTATTTCAGTTTGAATCGCGTATCGGTGGGACGAGATCATTCCGCGTTTCGTAGTCGTTTCAGTTTTTCGGGGGTTCGCGGAAGGGTGAGATCGCGCGATGGCGGTTTCAATTTTAGAGTTCGTTTGTTTGCATGAATCTAAAAAAACGCGATTCGGATTTTAGCGACGGGGTTTCACAAGCGCGCTTGAGTGTGAAGTTGTAAGATACGGAATTTCGTTTCAATCGTTTATTTCACTGGAAAAAATAAACACTACATCAGTCTTATTTTACCACTGAAAACGTGGTAAAGGACACTATAAACACAACATATGAATAGATGAGCTAGACAAAGGCAAACAATATCTCGGATTACTTTGTTTTACCTTATACGTTTCTGTATTTAGTGTTCCTTTTTTTGGCTTTCAGTATTAGAAGGCAACACTGATTCAGTAGTTTATTTTTTCCAGTGTTATTGTGTAAATACATTGAGACGTTACAGAGGATTCTGGAAGGTGAGATGAAGATTGGTATTGTTATGTTTTGTTTCAATTATAGTTGTTTTTTAAACTGAACGTTTATAACGTTTTTTTACGTTTATAATTTTGTCGAATTATCTCAAAGGTCGAGTCAAGGTTGTCAGAGTTTTTGTCCTTTTCCTTTGTTTCGAGTGTCGTTTACACTTTCTAAACAAAACAATCATTTTTCTGATTTGAACATTGTCTTCATTTATTTTGAGGGTATTTTCAAGGTTGTTATCGTTTATTTATTATATTTTTTCATTCTTTTGTTTCAATTATGATCAGTCGATGCTTTGGCGTACGTATCGCGAGGTGGCGGTTTATTTTGAGTTTGCAATATTGTTACTTGGAAAGGATCATATTTCAGTTCGAATCACGCGCCGGTGGAGCTACTGTCCTACCGTGTGTTAGAGCGTTAGAGGACGTTCTTATTTATATCATTTTTTTGTGTGATTTCGCGGGACCGGTTTCAATTGTAGAATTAGTTTCGTGATTTATTTTTTGAACTGAAACGATTGAAACATATTCTTCAATTATTATTCTACATATATTGAAGATGATTTCAAGGTAAGTGTCATTTTTTAAGTATGGTTATTTTCAAAACAATTTATTTGTAATAATTTTTTTTTTTTTAATTAGTTGAAAGTTTTTAACTTATTTTTATTTTTTTATTCCAACGTCAAAATATATTTCAAGGATCTTATTACAGGTATTTCATTTTGAAGTATAATGCAATATCAGAATATATATAGTATTTGCTTTTATTAAATATGGAGTTATACAAAATTTGTATTCCATGTTTTTTTTCAAACATTACAAATACTAATTAGATGAATTAAGTTTTACATACTTTTAAAACTAAATTTAATAATTCGATCCACAAATTTGATAACACCTTATAGATATTAAGCCCTCTGTAGTTACAAAAATATTGTTTCTTATAAAATATGTAACTATACAGCAGGATATACATCGAGGATATTTTGTCCATATTTTGTTTGATCATTTTTTTTCTATTCTTTCATTTCGAACCTCGATATAGATTTCACTGTATAAGCAAAATTGAGTTCTATAGTTCAATAAGATGGTAATGCCTAATTCAATATGTATACATATATACTTGCTTTGGCCAGTTTTGTATTTAAGGAGGTTGGAGTATGATATCAAATTACATTATATCAAATTTCAAAATATAGACAAATGTTTTCAACGAGTAAACAAACAAAAGCTTTTTTAAAAACTTAATAATTTTTGTTTAATATATCAGAAAAAAACTTTAATTGTACAAATAAATTATAACAAAATAATAAAACCATTGAATTGAACCAGTTTTTATATTTTTCGTAACTTGAAAGACATACACCAGTCTCCTCAACCAAAATAGAAATATTCCAGTAATATATTTCATTCATAACGATACTTGATATTTTTTTCAAAATAAACATTCAATTCTTTTGAACAATTGTTACTAAGGATAAATTTCATAACAATTTGGTATTTCATTTCATAACTGCAGTTAACCCATTGACGGGGAAAAATTTTTTTTTATAAAATGACAATTTTCTATGTGTGTGTGGACCAATGGGGTGTAAGGAGAAATATTCAGTCTTCCAATTAGAATGAAACAGCTTTAGCAGAACGCGCTGCTATTGGCTTTCACATTTTGGTTATGTAAAGGGCGCTAGTGGCATCAATGACAATGGGTTAAATGGTTTTCCACAGTATACAGTCGTATTTCGATACAAATTCAAAAAAGTTGATTGAAACAAATTTTAATTTGAGTATTTAAATTGTATATCGTAATAACGCTTACTAACTATCGCTAAAATATAATAAACAATAGTTAATATTCTTGAATTAATGAATGACAAAACATATAAATACCTACAGTGAGCTTCGTTTAGCTTTTTCATGACTTATTAAGTACTCTTCTTTTTCAACTACAACATTATATGTGAGCAGTTTTTGAGCTTAAAACTTAGTTTCATGCAGCAACTTGACGAATCATCCAAAATTTGCGTAAAAGAACAAACATTGAATTAGAATTGATTAATTTTTGTTTTTTGATAAATTACAAAATACTTATGTGAGTATATATTTCATACAATACTGTTAAACATTGCAAAATCAGACATTTTTAGACGTTGTTTTAAGAACGTCGGTTTTAAATAAATAAATTCAACGGACAAAATTTTCGTTGCACATTAAATGATAAATTAGAAGATACGTTTTAGTTGGTACATAATTATTGAATAGGATATGGTCTCTACATAAACTTATATACATGCTACATGTCTATACTGGCTGAGCTGTTAGTTATTTTTTGTCATAATTAAATTCCTTTCTTATGTTTTTTTACAAGATATTACAAAAAGTGAACGAAATATATAATAAATAATTAAATAGGTTACAATTAAATAATTTCAACTAGTATGATTGTTTGAATTTGTATATACTTCGTTCCACTTTTCACATACCTCTTGATTAAAAAAATGGAAACATTCGTTTAAATTAAATAAGTTAGACTAAAGGCACTTCGTGAAGTCATCAAGAAAAAAAAAGTTAAAATAAATAAACAACAAAGGAATAGTTCCATCAATCTTTAATCAACAAAATTACGGTCTAGATTGATTAATGTAATTTATACAAATGTCCCATCCACAACTTCTATTAAAATTCAGTCACTCCGAAGTAACAGTATATTTCTTTTGAATATATTAAATATTTCATATCATATAAAGCGCATTCAATTATTATTATTATTTAATAAAAAAAATTAAATAGAAAACTTGTTACGATAAAATCAATTATCAAAAATATCTAAAAGCAACAATTATAATTAACTTGCATTATGCCCGGGCAAGAGAAATGTCTCATTCATCCTGCCTAGGAGTAGGACTCATTGCAAATAATTGTTCCAGCGTTCCCAGAGCACAAGGATCGCCGGGCATTTTCCCTTTGTGACAACGAAAAATATTCGCTGCGTTATAAATGTTTCTTTTTTTTTCACTTGATGCCACAAAAAAGAAAAATGGAATAAAAAATACGCACGTTCCGGTTTTACCTCTTCAATTAGATTATATAAATAAATAAAATATAATACTACACAAAAAAAGGTAGAACGAAAAAAGAAGAAAATAACTGCGAAGCAACAAATGATTCTAATTAGCGTGGGTACATTTTTTTTTCAATGCATAAAAAGCAATTTCGTAGCATTTTCGCAGTTTTCATTGTCACACAGTTGCATTTTCACAATGGCCCTTTAACAATAACAGTTGTCATTACGTAGACCATATTCTAAGAGAGAGAATGAGCCGTCGTTTCGCACATACGTGATTATTTTAAAACGCACTTACGGTACTTTGTACACAGTGTATTGTACATTCCTCGGTGATAATTCATTGAAAGCCACACAATTTCGACACCCTCGCAAGAACCACAGTCATTCATGAGTCACACATTCCCCGTTCTATATAAGCATAACCGAACTGGACAGAGAACCTTAAAATCCAAGGGGTTGCTCATTCTCAAAGTCTCTTCACTACATTGCTTTGAAATACTTTGAAGTTTCCCGAAATGTTCAAGTTTCACAAAAAATGAACACTTTGAAATTATTCAGACCTCAGTCATAAAATGAACTCATGAATAATTTATGATTTCTGTCTAAATAATCTTTTATTTTGAATTTAAGAGAACTGAAAATTTCGTAATTTTTAATTACGATTCAATTATGAATTCTTATCAATGATTAATATGGAAATTTTTTGTATACTAAAAATTATAAGATGTAAATGAGACCTTGTTTGTGAATGTATCACTTACAAATGAAGTCTCGATTTACAAGTTACATCAATTGTAATTATAACATTCATAATTATCAAAAGTAATAGTTATATTATGTTATTACATTATATTACAGTCAGTTTTAATCGATTTTTGTGTCATTTCAGGGACTTCGAGGACAACGAAGACATGCACACTTAGTAAGTCAATGAGCGACCCCTTGATTGAACCCCATAATAATTGTGCTCAATGTTGAATGACGGTTTTGCGACGGAGTTAAAAACGTCAGAGAACTGGTTACTTTATCCATCGAGGTATCTGTATTTCGTCCCCTCAACCCTGAACTGAATTCGTAAGCGACGCGGGGGAGGACTTGTTGGCGACTTGCTGCGGCCGATCGGAACAGCGTACCCGGAGGAGGCCGTAGGCGAGCCATCCGTTGCTCGTGGGGTGCATGGCCCGGTTGTTCTTCCTGCTTCCTCGTAGCAACTCCCGCTGTGTCTGTAATCGATGTAACATGGCACCGGCGATGAGGGCCGACACGACCGCCGACAGCGCCACGACTACGAACAGCGCGCTGAAACCCGTCATGGGCAGACAGATACCGTAAACGACTTCCTCGCGGATCCTGCCCTGGAAGACCGTCACCGCTTCCGCCCTTGCGTCTGGACTGAACGCCAGATCGGCCTCGGAGATGACCTCGTAGAGACCGCTCACGCCCACGTCTGCGCTGCGAACTTTGCGATCCGACACGACCACCGAGCGTTTTCTTCGGTTCATCCTGACGGGGCTCTTCAATCCGACCGAGGGAGGAGGCGTTTGTTCGGATTCCACCTCGGCGTCCGCTCTATCGTCGGCCTCCTTGCTCATATTCGCCTCGTTCTCCTCCTCGAAGTTGCGGGGCCCGTGAGGGAACTGGTCCTCGCCCTCGTACTTCGTCACTCGAGCCGGCTCCTGGAACAAGTTAACGCAAATTAGTTGTGACAATCAACTGATAAGTTTCGTTCAAGACACTGCGTCCAACGAACTTTCCATCTAATAATGACTGGTTGAATAATTCATCCGTTCATTCAATTCGGTCTCCCTCCGGGGAATTCAAAAGCTAATGCTTACAAATGACACTGTCAATGTTTATGATAATACGCCAAGTTATGACGTCTATAAACACGCACAACTCGGCGGTAACATTTTCACATTCAACCGTCGAGTTGGTAGCCGAGTTTGATAAGTTAATGATACTGATTTTGAAGACGTGTCAGCGGTAAAGTTGCAAACCGTTTGGTGCTTTACGAATATAAAAGCATGGCAGAACAAGGAGAGAATACGTTACCAGAAGTTGCTGAGCGATATGTAAATCTTCAGGATGAACGACCTGTTGATTGTCAGGCTGCGTCGCGGGAATCTGGTTGCTGATTTGTGTTTGCGCTTGCGACTTCACGGACGACTTCTCAACCCCGAGGAACTGGCTGCCGATCGAAGCCATATCATCGCCGTTCTGAATGATATCGTCGTAAACGTTCGTCTCCTCCTCGTGGCTGCTCGACGTCATGGTGGTCTGCGTGTACAGCGGCCTTACATTCACGTCCTTACGTTCCTGAGCGTAGTGGCCAATGGAATCGCTCGACTGGCAGTGATCCAAGCAGCCGTGTCGACATATCTCCACCTTCGAATGAGAACGATAAGATTAGTCGGGGAAAAAAAGCGAAGAGCAAACACAAGTTGGTCTCAAGAATTAATGCTGAAATAGGAAGCCGGGAGGAAATCGTAGAAACACTTTTTCACTGCTTTTCATTGCGCGTGTGAAAAGAGCTCTGACGTATCTGTGCTACGCGGATTGCTCTATCTCAACTGGAGATAAACTTGCATACAAGTTTAGTAGTCGGGTGCTTTTGCGTACAGTCGCGGAATGTGAAAGAGGCCCGTGCTGCTTTGTTCTTCCTGGTTCATTGTGTTCAGACGTTAACCCTGTCCCTCACAACAAAAGTAAATATTTTATGCGACAATGCCGCGCCGCGGAGGAAGACGGAGAACGAATGAGAACGCTCCGGCATTCATAGGGCCTTTCAAAAATGCTGCAAATGTTTAGTATAATTGCGAAGTTGCGTTTGCTCACGTTCGCTTGTCACGACGTTGCACGAGCTGGTCTCTCGAGTGCTGATGTGCAAAATGCTCCTGAAAAATCTCGCAACTCTCGTGGCTGATGTTTAATCACTTCATTAATGGACGTAATAAATTTATTCACTTGTCCAACCGAAAAGAAGAGGGACCAGAAAAAAGGAAGAAAAAGAAAGAAAACAAAAGAGAGAGGAGAGAAGAGAAAAAAAAAGAAATTTGCAATTGTGGTTTTACACCTGTTGCTGTGCCGTGTCTATTATTTACATAGCCATGCATGTTCTTATATGGAGTCAAAGACGAATGTACTGCAATGGAGAAATGTGTACGGCGAGATAAATTGCGGGCACGATTTTGCCGGATGAATTTGTGAAGTTTGGAGACAAGTTTTGTATTGGATCCCCCAAGTCGAGGAGATTTGGATAGAGGATTGATTGAAATCATTTTCCAGGAATGCGCCAAGATGATTGGCTGGCATCATTAAGCTGGGCGATTGGCGTCAGAATGTTTGGAACGTCGAAACGAAAGTTGATTGCAAAAAGAGGGGGTGGGACGCTGGCATGAGGAGAGCCCTATTGCGACCGGTCTTTGGAATATGAAATTCCTCTGATACACACGCTTGTTATTCTGAAAAGTCTTGAACAAAAATGATCGCAGGTGTCAGTGGCGCGGCCGGGTGCTACGCATACCTTGCATTTGATGTGCACGCTGAGAGCATCCGGGAATTTAAAGGCGTGGAAGAATGCATAAGTAATGACGGTGGCGCGATCGTCGGAACCGCGCACTTTCCAGAAGCGACTGATCATCTTGGGCCTTAGGACACAACCGAATTCATCGCTCAGCTGTATCGTGTGGCCGCCGCCGTCCGAGGCGATGCACGATTTCACTCGCATGTCGAACTCCCCTGCAACAGACAAAGCAACGGTTACCATCCACTCGACTAGACGCAACGTCACCTTTTTATTTCGTTTGTCGCCTACTCGTTTGGCTTACCTCGGTAATCATTTATGGCCACGACCAAAGTCAGCGTGGAGCCTAGCGGTACGATGCCGGATACTGGCGGGGCCCAAGGTCCCTTGCCGTGCTGAATCTCCATCCAACAGTCCACGTTGTCACCTAAATTAAACGAGCAGGTTTATTTTTCAAGTTCTCTTTACTGTCAAATGATTTATGAATTGGAAATGAATTTTACAAATTAGAACATCTGATTAATAGTATGTTTCTTAAAATTCACAGGAATAGGAGGGACAAGAATGAAATAAACAAAGGCGAGAGAGAGAACAATACATCACTTAGATACGAGATCTATGCACCGTCTCTTCAAGTCGAACAAGATCAATATTTGCCCCGGCGAACAACACAGCTTCGGGGGGATCATCACGATGCACGCTTGCTCCTCCTGCTTTTTTTTCTTCTCGGCTGCGAGAGCGTGCGGCATCCCGTGCAACGCGCACAAATTTATCGCAATTCATCGTACGCGCTGAAATGAAAAGGTTGAACCGCGCGCTTCTTTCCTGCGGTCAACCGCAAGCGAACACGAGTTACGAGGCATACGTTGCACTTGTAACGTAGTTTACAACTTGCGATAGACGTTCGACTTTTTTCTCCCTCTCATCTCGAACATAGGCGCGGTGCTCGCGTCCACGGGCCGTAAACTTGTCACGAAAAAAATGGTTTCTTCTTCCCCCTCCACCTCTCTGCTTACCCATTGATCTGTTTTTTTTTCTCTTCCTCTCTCAATCTAAGTGACGCACGTTTTTCGGACGCCTTAAGAATGTCCGATAAGATTTATTCATGCTGCGCACAACCATTAAATTTCAAATTTCGTTTATCCTAAATTCTTCATTCAGTCGTGAGCATCAATCTTTACCTCTGAAGTCCAGCTGAATGACATCGAGGTCGGCAATGACCATTGGCGGTTTCGATGCCGTCTTCTCGTAATCGTTGAACCATTCGCATCTCAGTCGCTTGGCTTCGTCCCAAACTTCCAGCAGGTCTTTGTCGTATTGTACCACTACCGTGTTTTCGTAAAATTGTCCGTGCATATCTGGTTTGGTTCCGCATCTAAAATATCCCGGGATGTTATCAGCTTGAACCTCGTTTTTGTAGTCATAAAATGAATGTCATTGTCATTTGTATCCCAAATTTAATCATCCCATGTTAAATTTCACTGGTTGCAAAAAATTAGTCGTCGAGTTCAGAAATGTTTCTCAGTTAGTTATGATTAGAGATCGATCTGTTTCTGCTTCCACTTTAGAATTTATAAAGTGAAATTATTTTTTTAACAATAATTGATATAACATACATGAATTATGTTTTTTTGTATTTTTTTATTTGAAATCTTTAAGGAAATAAACTTTTAAACTTGAAATGAAACAAATTTGAACATGTGTTTGAACCAATTTTTGAACTCAACGATTTAAATGCAAAACTCTGGTAATTAAGTTTTAAAGAAGTTTTGAATGTCTTGAATAATGAAGTTTGAAAAAGTAATTTGAGTAAGATGGAAAAAATGAGTAGATTACACTTAATTATGAGTACCTTGTATAGGCTATCCTGAATGAGAAAAAAGTCTGGCCGGTCGATGGGGGAACGTATACGCAACGTGGATCCGCGTGCTGACCTTTGGAGGAAACAATACCCTCGAAGGGCTGAGAGAACGAGAGGTGCACGTCCATGTGGTCCTTGCCGCACATCACTTCCAGCGACTGTATCGCGGGCATACCCTCTGGCCTTTCCAGGGGCCAGATATCTCCGTTGCTGCTAACGTTCTTCAGGCCAACCACCTAGAATGTTGAACAACAATTATCAACAGTTGCAATTTCGTAACAAACACCGCTGGCCGCGGCTAAATGATTGATCACAATTTGCTTTTCCGAAAAGTCAAAAGCGGGGCGAGGCAAGGCGAGTTTGGCTCGGCCGGGTCTTTAATCATAATTTGGTCACAGAAATGTTTTAAGTAGCCGGGACGTGAGAATCACGAATGTTCGGATATGCGGGGCAGCCGAGCCGAGCATTCGAAGCATTGCAATTTACGAGACCGAACATTATACACACAGAGAGAAGAAAACAGTAGCCACGCTGGGGCATAAAATACCGGCGCAGGGATCATGCATCACGAATGTTCCCAGCCGCGTTTATAATGAGAATCTTATCCTCGTCAGCTGATTGGCTGATTCCCTCGGTCGATCTTATAGCTCCTACGATGGGTTGCACCCGATGAAATGATTGTTATTATATTTGTATTGCGTGTCGGCACACGTTTTTCGAGCGCACGTGAAACACACGGCAGCCAACGCTCTCTATACAATTGGCCTCCTCTGCTAGACAGACGCTATCTGACACACATCAGTGCTTAGGTGTGATTCATGCATATTTCATTGTTTGACTCTAATTTTGTTTTCTGTTTTTCTTTTTCATCTACCTTGCAACACCTAATTGCAGTTTTGATGGATAGCTTTATTACTTACTATATATATACATAGTAGTAATTTAGTCTGAACTCCTATTGATTTGTATCTGGATGGGAAATTTTACTCTCGGGTTACTAGGCTGGAGAGATTGATTGGGCCTTGATCCAGGATGAACATTTTTTGAACCACCGCCCAGCTTCCAAGTTATTTCATACTTTCCAGCTAATTAATTGCGATTGAACGCAATCGAATGTGAAAAAAGGAACAAACGTGTTGGTTTCAATTTCTTTTCTTTCTGTTTATCCCTCTTTCTCAGACGGCTGAAACTTGAAATTTGAAACAAACTTGAGCACACTGGCGGGTGCTCCAAGTTAACCAACGCGGGTAAGTTACTTTCGTGAAACATGACGAAACGCAATTTCTCTTTCTCTTAACGTGTGCCACATTTTACTCTGTTACCCCGAGTCCATCTATAAATAACTAAGCAATACCCGCGGCAAAGTTCATCACACATAAATATATATCATTGTAACTTTATTTCGCAGCTCGTTGGGGGCTCTCGCGCGCGACGTTATCAATTTGCCTGTAAATCTTGCGCCCCTCTCTTTCTCTCTCATTGAAAATCGTTTATTAACAGCGTGTTTATAAATCTTGCTCGCACGCGCGCGCAAAAGAGGAGATCCCCGGTCGACCGTCGCACCTGGCAGATAATCGTCCGTTAGGGAAGTTAACGCGTCGGCGCATAAAAGACCCGCTCCTTCATTAGTAATGAATCATAATAATCATCTTTCAGTCAAAGCCAGTCGTCTCTGCCTTCGCCTAATAGAAATTCAAGCGAGCGCAGGAAATTTATATACCCGTCCGGGAGAGTCCTGCCTTCGAGTGTGTGACGCAAGTCCTCCTCACTTTACCGCGATATTAATTGACTCCTAATCTCGCTGGCTGACTCCCACGTGTAAACAAATCATTCCCCCCCCTCCCCTTTCGTCTCTCTTCTTTCTTCCCTCTGGCTTCTTCCACCTACGCCCTTCACCGGAGGCATGTTAAAGCAATTAAAAATTAGCAGCAGATTAATGTGACTCGGAGCGTCACGACCGATTGATTAATTTTTTACACCTGTTAACCGGGGCGCATTTTTTACGGGCACCGTTATGGCCGCATGATTTATGTTTCTTCGTTAATTGGATAATTGAATCGGGGTCGTCACGCTGCCAATTTGTATCTTAATTGCATCAATGAATTTGTGCGTTCGAAATTATTCTCGCTTTTATTGTGCTCCGGTGATTCTCTTTTGTTAGAGGTACGGTTAAACGGCAGGAAAAACTTGCCGCCGTTTACAATGTTACTGCGATTATGTTCTTCTGGTTATGATAATTGGGCTCCTGGTTTTCACAATCTCAGTTTATAACGATCTTGGAAAAAAAAAAGGAGAGAGAGAGAGAGAAAAAGCATTGCCAGGGTCGTTTCTTATGTAATTCTTCCACAGAGCAGATGTTTCTGAGAAAAGTGTCTTCTTTGCCGGATTGGAATTTGAAATTTGATTAACCCTCACCCTCTTATCCCTTGTGAGAACAATCAGAATATTTGTAATTACAGAATTGAATTGCATTTTTATTACCCAACTCTTAATTCAAGATTGAAAGATATTTTGTTCTCTCTTTTTTATCGCGAATTAAAAATTGGTATCCCTGCTATGAAACGGCTTTCCCATCCCTGCAATGACAATTTGTATACATTTTTGCAAAACCTGAACTTTTTTTTTGAATAATTCATCGATTACATGTTAACTAGAAATATAAATGCATTGTTTCCCCGTTCGCTGATTCTTTTATCATTTTTTTTCTTTCTGTTTTCAGGAGGGTGTGGAGAGCTGGAAGATCGATCGTCTTGTAAGGAATTGTCTTCGATTCTATGATAATGTCTGTCAGACCTCGATTCACATAGGATGTATCGGTACGTTTTATGATATCGGAATTTAAACATTCCGAAAACAAATGGAAATCTTCACCAAATGCATTGACATGTGAAAAACAACTGTTTCTTTCTTGTTTTTTTTTTTGTTTTCTCTCTTCACTAAAATGCTGTACTTTTGCAACAAGGAAAACGAAAATTGTTCCTGTAGGTTTAAATTGCTTTCACTAAGTACACCTCCTCGGGTCGTAAAATATATCACTGGGAATTAAATAAGCCATTGTGTATGTTAATTGCGGTGTATCAGGATCTGATGAACAGTTATTTTAGCAAACAACACGTTACACCTAGAACGGAAATTGTTGAACGTTTATTGTTGGCCGAATTGCCGCTTCGACAAACAATAACTCACGTGTTTATGTTTTAGCTTGCGTTATTATTTTTGTTATTAAGTGCACTCGCGAAAGTGGAGAAGTTAGTATTAGGAAGTTTTCCTGGGAAACGTATCATACAAACTCGCACCGAGTCCCGAGCTCCATTGTTTATAAAACCATTTGGGTTGCCCTTGAATAATTTATGCGCAATTTTTTGCACTCCTGAAGAAGCAGCAATGTTAATACAAGAACTATAAAACACGTTTATCAAAAGTGAAATCTTGATAATGACCCTTTTTTTCTCTCTTTTCCAGGTGACTTGAGTCGGAGGCCAGATATAAATGAACAACTTAAGACGGACAGAAACAAAAAATCACCGGCATCTAATGGAATATCATTGGGATTAAAATTAAAAAGGGACAAACAAGAAGGGGAATAAAAATTGGATATGAGAGATGTAACTTTATCAGACGGAAATAGAAACATCAATGAATTGCCACACCGAGTATGTATCTATAGGATCTAGCATTCCGCAACACCTTTAATCTCCAATGATATTGATTACAATAATCACCTTCCATTAAGATGTACAAATCCGTAATTGAAACTTAATTAATTTTACGACTTGGGATTGTAGTAATTATAATTAGACAAATATGTCATGATTTTTCCGATCGAATAAACTGATCAGCATTGGGATCGCATCAATCACTGGGTCGTGAAATCCGGTCTGTAACAACTGCACGGTCTTGTGTATCGTGCGGAGAGCGAGTAGCGCAGAGCCGTAACTCTGTTGTGCGATCGGCAGCGCGATCCAGCACTGGAAATTGCTGTCAATGTCAAGCGTACGCCTCGCGTACGTTTTGCTCCTGAAAGCACTTTTATCGATTGCCTTTCGATCGCTTACGTGTTTCGGCTGGCAGGAAAAAAAATTTCTTTTTTTTTCGAGAAAATTTGCGTGGCGGCAACGTGTGTGTGAGAGAGACAGTTCGAGGTGTTCCCTTGGCTGCTTTTCATTCTAGGATCGCGCGCGTACACAAACTCTGACGGTAACGGGAGAGATGTCTTTACCGCTGCATTAACGGTCGCTGTTTTTCACGCAAGTGAAAACAAGTTTGTGCGCTCACGCGCAATTGCACTGTTAAATGACAACATTTCATTAGAAATGATTATGTGCGCGGCGGCGGGATATCTTTTCGGTTCATTTTTGTCTGCACGACCAATTCCCCCATTTCCGTCTTCAATTCGATACGAAACGGATTCTGTATGTAATGTTTCATAATCTGGTTTGAAGAGTTGTCTCTAAATCATCCCGTCATAAAATTATACTCGCATTTGTTGACGGGAAATTAAACGATCAGTTGATTCGATATCGGAAGAGGCGGTTTAGAGTCATTTGTAATTTGACACTCGTATCAATTTATCATTATCTTTTTCTTTTTCAAAATATTAAATTGTTTTATAAAGATCAATTACAGATTTGAATTAAAGATTGAAGTAATTGAATGATCGAGAACATTTTTTCTTTTCCAGCCATGTGAGATCAACTTTGATACCATCATGTATCCTTTTTTCAAAAAGTGTTTTTAACTTTTATCATCTCTAAATGGATGATTAATATCCTTGAAAATTAATGGAAAGTAAGTAACATCCTGATGGATTAAGTCAAACAATTTTAAAGGACTTTGATGAACATTTCAATTTGAAAATATGACAGTTCTTAATCGGTGTTAATCAAAAGAGCCAACTGTCTCTGAAAATGGTCATTGGCGCTTTTGATTAACAGCCTTATTAACTCGGTAGTTGCAGTATTAATTGTCTGTTGTCTTTCTTTGCATAATTACTTTTTTTCTCTTTATGAAAATAATTGTCAGGAAGGCCAACGGACAAGTGCGTGATTTCGTGGCCGACTCGCAGCTTATTAGCATTAATCTGGCTTGGTTATTATTATTTAATTAAAATCCCCTGTTTGCATAATTTATTGCGAGGGTGCACCGCGTGAACACTTGTCATAGCAAAGTGTCACGGCTCCTGCGTGATAAGATTGCAATATCGGGCGCATCTAGGCGTTCTCGTAACACATATTTTATGCGCGCGCCCGTCTCTCTCTCGCACTTTGCTACGATGTTATCTAACGTGTAACGTGGTCTTGTTCCATTATTGTATCTCGGGTGTCGAGCTAAGCTTTTGAAAGTGAAAATCCCAACGCCAGCCAGAAATTCACTTGCCACGAACGAAAACCACCAATTGATTATAAACAGTTACACGTGACTTACGTTAGGAAATTGATGACGTGGAAAACACACTGGTATATACGCGAATGCGCGATGATGAAAGAAGAACAAACAATCCCGCGAACGTGTAATTTCACTGGATCGTAAATTTCCGGGATTGATGGAAGAGATGATATTGCCAGAGGAGAAATTGATGGTTCTGGCATTACCCTTGTTGACAAACGAATTTAGAAAATTGTTTCCCTTAAAAGAAAAATAACTACCTTTTTTTTTGTAAACAAAAATTGATCCTCTAACAATGTCAATCAAATTATAAACCCAAATAATAAGGCATTTTCATTGTTTCCAGTATTATTATTTATTTTGTTTGTTCTGTAACAAATTATCTGAATGATGTAACTTTTGAATTTATCAGAATTTAAAAAACCTTCTCTTTTTTTTCAGAAACTGGGGGAAAAATTGAAATATCTCGCTTATCATCGACGAGACGTTCGTTTCACAGCTGACCTATGCGAAAATTTTTATTTGCCGCAAAAGAATCTTCGTCAGTCGATGTGGTTCCGAGCGATCCCGTTCTTCAAGGCTGGTGTTTTTTGAAACGATCCGTTCCGTACGATACCACCGGCGTTTTTCATACGAAAAAAAAAGTAACGTTGCCCGGTTGAAGATAAAATTATCCGAGAGGGATATAGCGCGCACCGGAATGTAATTGATAAGCACGATAAAAGGAATAATATATAGTTTGGCCGTCCGAGGAGAGTCATCCTCTTATTTCGCATTGGGTCACACGTGTAACGGTAGGACGAGGATGAATAATCGTCGCAATTTGGCCAAAAGAATTATCCGTCTCTGTCGCGCTCTCGGGCGCTAACCCAGACATCAGGTTTCTCCTCATCCCTTTAAGCGTTCGTACGTGAATTTCCCGCGTAAACTATGGTTCGAGGTCACACACAGCGCGATAGGTCGGTTATATACTCGCTGAATAATGACGTGGGATCTTATAAGATACGCGTAACGGTACCCGGAGTAGGCACAAATATCCGCTTGCAAGCTGTCGCGTTTCCTGCTGCGTTGTCATTGTCGCGCGAGACACTTTTTTTTCTATTTCTTTTTTTTTCATTCTATCTCCGGCTCGGCTTCGATCTTAGATTCGCCGATGTCCGGACCGGCAGTAATAGTACGTCATTACGCTGACACGTAACGGCGACTGTGTGTTTCTGGTATAGGAAGTGGCAGCGCGGTGTACAGGAAGCCGAACTACTTCTGCCATTATCAGTTCGCTTGGAATCAACTTGACCCATTTACTTTTGCCGTGTGAACAAAAAAGAGAAAAAAACCCATTGCGTTGTTTTTCCGTCTCTCGCGACTTTCACCGCGTGGAAAAAAATAAGAGGGATTCGATTTCGGAATAGCAAACATAGTTGGAGGCTCGGAAACTTGGCTGGCAGTTTCGTGTTGGCCCTGCCAAGTCGACCCCATTGGCCTTGTTTGGAACCGATGATAAATCCCGCCACCTGACCTACCCGATGTTACGCCGGCCTTCTACACCAATTGGGCCTTCTAATTGGTGTTTACGTCCGATGTATAGATATAAGTCCGTTTTTTTCTTCCTACCGTCAGACGATTCGATTGTCGCGGAAAAAAGAGAGTTGGCCTCTGTCGGCGGTTATTCCCACAATCTGAAAGATGACCGCGACCGACGCCGTTGGAATTCTAATGTCTGTCAGTCAGGTTCCAATATTTACTTGGGAAGTCCACATTGTTTACAATCATTTCCATAAAACATGCGGGATTGTCTCGGCGCGGGCTACAAACACATTCCAAGCGTAAAAATTTTTCCACCGGGTCCGCCGCGCCGTTGACGCCAAAGAAACAAGATTCACACAATTTTAACATAAATCCGCAGCTATCGGCACTATTATGTTTACAATCTACGTTACCTGTGTTAACTGCACGGTGATATTTTATTCATATACCTATCCGCTCGATGGGCAACCGGCCATAAACATCTCCTAAGTATTTTAAACCGACTGATAAATTTAAATAAATGTAGTCCGTCCATTTAAGTTCAAGTAATTAAGATAGGATATTTGAGAATGCTCATGCGCGAGCACTTTTTTTATAACTGTTTTTCTTATAAGTTCTTGAATTAGCTATGTGTAGTTAAGATTTCCGGATTGCAACTACACTTGAAACTGTCTACTAAATTCGACTTATGGAAATTAACGGTTGCAAAAAAGAAATCAATATCTATATTTTATAATTAAATTGTGAAAAAGAATTGACTTTTTTACTGTCGCTCGGGCATTACGTTGATTCGAAAATGTGATAGACCGAATTTTTGTTGATTCAGAAACAGATAGGGTGTAATTGAATGATTTACATTTTTGTATTTTTTTTTTTTTTGCTTAGAGTAAGAAGAAATCAGTTTATGAAAATTATAAAGAAAGTTTTGACCCAAAAATTTGATTATATTCATTAAAATTAAATAGGTTTAATTATTGTTCGCAGTGAATTTTCTAATTCTGAATGTTTCTTAACAGGTAGATATTATTTACCTGTAAAGTAAATATTATTTCAAAAAAATATAAGTTTTGTTTGTACATTTTAATTTGGATGAAATAGTTTGAATTATAGTTTGTAGTGAAATGTTGTTAGATTGTTTTCTTATTTTGAATTCGACTCAACAGGTACTGATGGCAAACCAAAAAAAAGTCCCGCAGGCGGTCAAGGAGACAGATTTATCGGCCGGAATCATAATCCCATAAAAAGACATACGACCAGCTGGAGGACACTGTCGATCCTGGACAAATTTGACCAATGGTATGTCTTAATCACACGAATATACATGCAACTATAATACCGATCACGAGACAGAGCATCGTCCGTCTCTCTCTGTTATAATTTCGAAAACTACATCCCTCGGGACTTTTCACCTAGTCGTGCATTTCACATGATCCAGTTACAAATTGCCGGTCGTCAATGAAAATTCGACTTTCGCGTCGGCCACTTGTCGTAATGACGGTGCGCACTTGCTTCTTTTTTTGCCTTTATGAACGTCGTGAAGCGACCGATAATATTTGATAATTGTATCTTATCGAGCAACGTGATTTAAAGGAACGAGCGGACGCTCTCTCAAGAGGCCACAAGATAAAGCACTTACCATATATATTAGCATGCGTAGCAGCCTCCATACCCGTGGCATTCTGGACGTCCCAGCCTTTCGCGCTGAAACGCGCTTTCCTGCAAGACAAATGGTTGCGTATTAGTCAGGAGCTCTGTTCGTCTCAACCAAGCCGGCATCTATTTTCATTAATCCCCCGCGCCGAAGCACGCTTTAATAAGTAAATTAACCGCGACTGCATTGTCTAGTCGCGGTTCAAATCCTAACGAGGTCTCGAGCACGGATTTGACTTATGGCGAGAAATCACGGTCGCGCAATTTAACGGATAACATCAGCTCCGACTCGCTTTTATGTGTGTACCCACGGAGCTAGATCCCGGGCAATTTCGTATCGAATCGCCGTCTCGAAAATGCTTGTTAATGTCAGCTTGCACACGACTGCTCCGATACATTTTCTTAACCGAATTATCATAGCAAATTGGACATTACGATTGATGTCAGGGCTCTTTTGATTAATATGACAACTGATTCGCAAACGCTTCTTCTTGATTATGCAAATTGCTCGCATTCTTATCTGATAACAGTCTCTTTTTCTTTTCTTTTAATTTACACACTGAAATAACAGATCGACTTCTAATGAAGAAGGAATTTATGTCAAACTGAAAGAACAAAAATAATAAAACGAAAAAGAAAGAAGTTTAAATTTATAAAGGGAAAAGGAAAATGCCAAGGAGAGGGGAAAGTTGAACGAAGCTTAATTATAAATTATTAAGTGAAATGAATAATTTTTATCAATCGACATAACTGTTAAAAACAACTTTTACCAATAATTATGATGGATTATTTTAAATTTGTCATTCTGGCATAAATTTATCATGTACCCAACTTTATCTCCATGCTTGACTAATTCGTGACGAGTCTCGGATTTATACTTTTGGACGATTTTGTCAAACCTGATACATAGGCAGTTAAGAATCAACGTGACACTTAAATTTTTTTATAAATATTTCCTTTTTTCGAACAAATTTTTTTTCATTTCAAGTTGAAATTATATTCAAAGATTTAAATAATCGTTATTACATTTGAATCCGGTTACATTTGTCGGACCTGTCACAATTACCCGAACTGTCTGTAATAAAATCAGTGACTACCCGGAGAGTGAGACCTTGGTATACGTTGAAAATGCACGCAGCGCGATTATCCATAAATTTCATCGGTACGGCGCGCGGTTCACACGACAGAATGGAAACTCGAGGCGGAAGAGCGGCGCACTTATTAGACCATTACATCGTCTTGGTAATGGTCTAATTAATGTTGCTGTGTTGCGACCATACGTGCCATAGATATACCCTACATTCATTTATCCCGGCGTGAAAAAAAAGAATGTTTTTTCTCCTGCCGATCGATGAGAGTGTAAATTTTTATTTCGCGCATGATTTTGCAGGTATACTTTTTCATAGATCGAATTTCATTCTCACCTTTCACGTGTGATTATAAACAAGTCATGTCGTTCATTAAGTTGTTGATTGGATCGCGCGAGGCCGGGTGGGTTCTGGGTGAGAAATCATTGAATTATTTTCGTATCGTTATCTCGCATCATGATGGTTATATATGAAACGGGAGATAAAAAAGCATTTGTGGATCGCGGAAACTCCGGCAATGGGAAAGCCTGATGGTTGCAAGTTATGATTCAATTAAGTTATGTGTCTGATTGTTATATAGTTGGCAAGTTTTTATTGCGTTGATTGTAACACGAGAGTTTACCTCTCTCCGCCACAGTGAAAACATTTTCGGTTTCAAAGTCGCGGATGGAAGGAATAAGAGTTGAGTGAAAAGCCGTATGTGGAACAAGAGCGAGAATTATTGTTCAACTCAACCGAACATGGACTAATGATTATGATCAAAATTAACTGATAAGTTGTTCCAATAGGAATACTTCTTCTGTTTTTTTTTCTATTTCCTTAACCGATTTTTTTCTGTTCCAAATTGCGATACCAACTTTCCTGTACGGGAGGCTTATCAGACCTCAACTAATTCTTATACTTTTTCTCGTTATTTAAAATAATTCTTCTTCTCATGTTATATTGAGAAAAAAAATAACACATTTTTATCCAAAACAATTTTAGTTTCTCCGGAGGAAGAAGAGGGAGAAGAAAGAAGAGAACTTGGATCGGTATATCGGTATCATCAATTGTCAAGCCCGAGTGGACATCGTAACCCGAGCGTCGTCCGGTGTACGCGTGCTTAATTTTCGCAATTGTCTATTCAGGCGAGTGCTTTCATTGCCACGACTTGATTTGGATGTGTAAAATCGACGCGGCTTAACGGGGCGGTCTCAATTTAATTGCGCGCGAAAACCAACGGGTATGCAAATCGCGGCCTTATCTTTTGGGCGATGCTCCAATGATGTCCCGATTTTTTGTCTTTGACGCTCTCGCGTTGTCAGCGCGAACGGATAATTCGCAGAAGCCGCAGTTATCCATAGTTAATAGGCGTCAGTGTACCGCGTGGGTCGTGTTTGGTGATCGTTGAGTCGTAACGTGCAGCAGCCGCCGGTGTGCTCAATCCTGATTTCAAGCTTGTTCGCGGCTCGTTAAGTCGGCTTCGTTTTTATCGTACTGAATGCATCATTGCTCAGCTATTTACAGGGACATTGATCGTTAGGGCGGCTAGGAGGTACTGCTCTCAAATAGTGTAATGCTATATCCTTCCTCCCCCTTTGCCTTCAAAGACAAATGCATCCTATTGCAAAAATACACTTTCAGACAAACGAAAAACAAACAAATCAATAAAATTAACTCTATCTTGTTATCAAAAATACAAATCAAAATTGTTGTTCTGAATGACTGAGTGGCTTTTAGAGATAACTGTTTGTTTTTAATAGTTTTTAATTTTAGCTGATTGATTTCACAAAATATTCATTCTGATACTCATACTTTTGTTTTCATAAAATTGGATATGTTGTTTTTTTATAATACTTCACTAAATATTCAAGATTTTTATAACAGAATTGTCAGTACCGGATTGAATTTTTTGGAAAATCGAACATTTGAAATTGAAAAATGTTTAAAGAATCTGCTTGGTTGATATTAATAGTTCAACATTAGTGCTATACATATATATATGAAATCATATATAAAAGCTGTCACATAAGTTTTGGTTTATCAAGAAGTTGTCAAATTTGAAACGAAGAAAAAAAAATCTTACAATTGTAGATAAAAAAGAAAGATAACAACGTCAAGTTTGTAGTGCAAAGCAAAAAGGCAGCGTACAGAATAATTACGTCAATTAGTTGGCCAAAAAACCAGTCAGTCGTGGTGTGTTGTTTTGAAAATGCAATTTCGAAAACCGGTAATTTTCGCGGGGCTTATTTATTTAGACGACCATAAATGAGCATCAAATTATAGAATATGACAAAATGAGGGAATCAGGTGCTCGCTCCACTCTCTATAATTAATTAATACGAGCGCCTCCTTTTGCTTTGATCCAACGTGACATTATCAGATACCCGACAATCAGCGCTGATTGGCTTAATAGGCATCGGCTATCGTTCAATTATATTATCATTTGTTGTTTCCGATGCTCTCGCCACGACAAACTGCGCGCGCCCTCCGAGGGTCTCATTTGAATGCACACGTCTCGTCATTCGATACTTGTTGCTGTCACACACCGACGCATTCGTCCCTCTCGCGCTCGTCTTTCATTTTTACACGCGCGTAACTGTATCGCCCCCCGTGTCTATCATTTGCATAGTCGCGCGCGATGTTTATTCATTTCACCGAAATCGTCCACGGCCTTCCAGGTATACACAGTTTTGTTTCAATATTTCATGAGCGAATCCCGGCCAGAAAATACACGTCCAGTTCGATCTGCAATGGTAATGAAAAGAGCGCGATTGGAAATTTATGCTTCCTCGAGCCTATTGCGTTCACAATTTTATCGCTCCGTCCTCATAGTGCCCACGTCACGAAAATTGCTCGACACACGGAGAAATGCAAATGATTGTTCTCCGAAGTGCGTGTGTATTTTACGTCCATCCTCTTACATTTTCTCCGTACGGAACCGAAAAATGAAAATATTGAATCCGCGTCCAGGTTTGCCGATTTTAATGAAATTAAAATCAGCGACGAAAAAAAAAAAATGAATGTGATTCTTAAAAGTGGGTCAATTTTCAGAGAGGGTTTTTTTTCTGTACTTCGACTGACTGTTCTCGCGAGATTGAATACGTTTCGGAAAATCGTTACCGGATAACCGATGCAGCATACGTTGGGTCGAATCATGCATGCGATAATGGTTGTAAGACATGATCGGCGAGGGGTATAACAAACGAGGCAATTAGTGTTGGATGGCCGAAAACACGATTTATCGTCGAATCGACAAATAAAGCCGGGACGAAAGTCAAAATGATTATCGTGGATATCGTGCGTTTGTTTTTTAGGCGACGATTAATCGTGGCTAATCGCGAGAGTCGTGACTGCGCGAGTGCACATGGGCGCGCTCGTTCTCTCTTTCTCCGTCTGTGCCACACACTCGGCATGAAATCGCGCCTAGGGATGGGCGATTGTTGGAAAAAAGATCGATTATTAATAATCGAATAAAATAGAGAATAATCGAGAAATTAATCAATAATTTTTCAAAAAATCGAAGACGATTATTAATCGATTGTTTTAATTTACAAAAAAATGACCTTTAAGAAAGAAAACAATTAATAATATTTAATTCTTAAAACTTTTATTCATTATTTAAACAGTTTTTTATAAATATACGCTTTTAATTCAAAATCATTTTTTCGAAATATTAAATATTCAAGATAATTAAAAATAAACAATTTGTATATAATCAAATGATTAAATAATCCTAAATTCTTATATAAACAAATAATTAAATAGACGAAATTTTTTACAGTAGAAAAGTCAAAGACTGGAGTTTTTCGATACCCCACTCTCGAACTGGTCGAGAGTTCATAAATAATAGTTGATTCAAATGTTCACTTGATAGACGATTTCTGAAGTCTGATTTTACAATTACAGCCTTAGAAAAAAGACGCTCGCATGGCACGGATGTACTTATTAAAAAAACATACTTCAAAGCTACTTTATGCAATGACGGATATAGGTGGCTCTGCGTCATCCAAAATTCCATCGCGTTTGCAGTACGGTTCATTGTTTTAACAGTTGAGCAAAACGAATCGGTTTTTGGGAAAGAGCGGATCGAGAATAGATTGATGAAAGATAAGACGAGAACCAACGAAAAAGTAATCATCGCTATCGAAATAATCCCTCACAGACGAAAATATAACCAGCAAAATATAGTTCGAACTATAGTCCTTATTGTCGCTTTTTATAAATTGTATATATACAAAATATATTCTAGTCTATATTTTACAGGTACATTTTATATAAATTTTATACATCGACTATGGTCCTTATTGCCGGAAATATAGTTTATATAGACAAAATATAGTTAAGCTATATTTTGAAACTATATTTTATATATATTGTACAAGTGGGATCATTAGAACGATTTTATTTCGAAGAATCCACATTATTTAAACAGACTTGAGAGCGAAATGACGAATGATAACAGATGAACATTCGATGCTGTTATTTTTTTTTATGTAACCATGACAATGTCAGAAAAAGTAAGGTTAGAAAAGTACGCGCCAACAGAGTTTCAAAAAAAAAAAATTCGGAGTTTTAACATTGACGCAGAGATTCTTCGAAAATAACCAATCGTTACAATTATTAAAGACGAAACAATGATCGTTATGGCGTATTTGATCGCGGCACTTTTTCTCCCCCTGGACTTGTTTCGACATGTTTCGACTTGTCACTTAATGTAGAAGTCAGTAACGTGGAAACGTTTTTGTTCCTCCCGTGTGGTTTTACATTTTCTTACGTTTTTCATTCCCCGGGCAGGATAAATGTAATTACTTGGCAAGTTCATTCGTTGCTTTGTCTTTGGAAATTCCGAGTTGCGGGGAGAGACCCTGCAAGGTCGTTGTTTCATTCTGAAGATTGGCGACCAATGACGCGTAAATGCACCAGAACGTGTAAATGGCTGATGAATCGAATTGAAGACTATAATTTCTGCAAATGCATTGCCGACGTTCGCGAGTTATTTATCTGTCCCCTGGTTTTTGCACATTTCGCTACGCGTTCATTTTTAAATGGCCATCATCTTAGCGAGCCAAATGTGTATCAGGCTCCTTCAGGTGGAATCCTATTAATGACTCCTAGCATCTTTCTGCTCTTTTATCTCCGCTGTTAAATACGTTGATTTAATAAGTCACGGCAATTAATTTAATTTACTGGGAATTATAATTTGCCTTAAACTGTTTCCATAAGGAAAAACAACGAGCGGAGAGAATGCACGAGGTGCCGTATGTGTAAAAATTTAAATTAAGAATTTCACGGACGAGGGATTGTTGGATTGTACGAATGAAATGAGTATTGTAAACAAGTTGTTGGCTTCGTTTCGAGCTTTGAACATTCGAATGATTATTTCCACTTTGGAACGTCAGTGAACACATTGTATGGATGCCGCTTTTGGAATCAATTCCAAACGGAGCTTTTACTTCATTTGATACCTCGTTAGGTGTACTTTGGGATCCTTTCGCAGATTCGTGGCGAATCGTTTGTCAACTCAATCTGCGTCGTTTGGTAACTTCGTTAAACAGCAAATTTTGTTATGTGTAATTTAGCATCCTCTTGCCAAAGATTCCCAACGTGGTACATATTCATGACTAATTAATGAACGATGTTCAGCCGAATGGAGACGAAACGCTTTTTTGTTGGTTCGCTGTTTTAGGTGCTTGTGTTTCGGAATTGCTCATACAAATTTAAATGACATCCTTGATTGGGATAATCAAACGAGTTGAAAAGAACCGAACTTTCTCAAGACCAATACCAAATCAATGACACAAACTTTGAAGATTTTATTCTCAAGTGAAAAAAAAACTTATTTAAATTTCTTGTATGTATACGATATTCATGTATATATATTTCAATGTATTATATTGCTACACTCCGTGTAAAACAATAAAAACATGTTGTAAACAACATAACAAAATGTTATATCGTAATATACAAGGTTTGTTTTCTCCCTGTCAAGACGAGTCTGATGTCAATTAACCTAACAAAACATTGACATCACAACAGAAACT
>JAAMPD010001026.1:0-31218 GCA_025266255.1 Trissolcus basalis | reverse complement strand
CAATAACTTCATAATCCCAAAACCACCTTCCTTTTTTTCCACAATTTCTACTATTTTAATGTTCTTTCTTTACAAAATCATTTTACAATTTAACAAAAAAAAAAATAAAATAAAATGAAAACAAATATTCCTCATATTACTCATTTTTTCTTATTGAAAAAAGTGATTTATTATTTGTATTATTTTGATTTATTAGTTCGGAAATTGTGATCATAAATGTTTCTCTTCTGAAAATGATAATGAAAGTTTTCGTGTTCGAGTGGTTTCATTATTTTTTGTTCTCAACAATCCAAACGGGGAATTACACGGAACAAATGAAAATCTATAAATTAATTTCACGCGTCCAACGCACGCCAAATTGATAGATACTTCCAAGTCTATTATTACATTATGAATACGCGGTGGAGTAGTCGGTTCCAAACACGAGGGGGGCCCCAGGTGCAGCGCTCTGATGCGACGGATCTCCCGTCATTTGTATAGCGTACAGAATCGTTTATCTACGCCGGGCTACCGCGGCTATACCTACGCTGTGAACTGATAATATAGTGCTTTTCAAAGCCGAGCATATGCTGCGCCGCTCAATCAACTTTCTCCATTCTTCTCCGACGAATGTTGATCAATAACATTGCCAATTTTGTATACGACTATTGTTTAGTCATTAGTTCACTGTCTTATATACAAAATTTAGTTTTAATTAGTTCAAGTTTAGATTATCATGAATTTATTTTTTCTTTTTTTTTTTTTTTTTGCGTAATTTATAATTCATTACGATTATTCTAATAAAATCGATCGATTTGTTCATATAAAAGTTTCAGATATTTTATCAAAATTTGAAAATCAATTTTTGTCTTAAATTTTTTCTTTTAAGAATTTTTTATTTTGCAAGCTTGTAATTGTTATAAAATTGGTTGGTTCAAGTTTGTCAGATTGGTTGAAATTTTGAATTTTCAAATGCAGACATCAGAATTGGGTATTTGCGAATTTATACTTTATCACAATTATTCTAATAATAATCGATCATTTTGTCCATATATAATAGTTCAGATATTGTATCAAAATTTGAAAATCAATTTTTTCAGAACTTTCGATTTTACAAGCTTGTAATTTTTATAAAATGGTTGGTTCCAGTGGGGCTTCTGCAATTGCGCCAACATGAAAAAAATAGATAAGAATCCTACGTTTAGATTACTCAGTTGCGCCGAATTCAAATATATAATATCAGTTACATATTAAAATAATCATACATAATTAGATCTGCTCTGAGAAAAATTGGCAGAGCTGCGAAATCGTTTCAATTGTGTGTACGAATTTTAAATGCTCACCGGGCGAACTGCGTCTGAGATCTTGATTTTGAATACAAAAATTGATTGATATTCGTTATGAATTTATCTTCGGCGCAATGGCATATATTTTTTTTATTCCGGCGCAATTGCATGGACGCAGAATTAGGCGGAACTGCACATGGATTTAGGCGCAACTACATATGAAATTATCTCATCCGGCGCAATTGAGTATCACCCTACTTGAAAATCAATTTTTTCAAAACTTTTGATTTTAGAAGCTTGCAATTGTTATAAAATTGGTTGGTTCAAGTTTGTCAGATTGGTTGAAAATTAGAATTTTCAAATGCAGACATCAGAATTGGGTTCTTTTTTATTGTGCAATTAAAAGGACCGCTTGTGCATGACGATTCTGATTGCAACCGAGAGATGTTAAACGAAAAGGCTAATCTGTTATATCAGCGAGTATATCTTAGTGTCAATACACAAAAAGCGTGCCTCTTAATCGGATACTTAATAGGATAGAACTGACTGCACGTGCAGGGCACGTGCGTATCTCGAACGGGGGTTAACCGCTTAGCGATAGACACACACGCACGCAGAAAACCTGCAATTATTTTTCTATATACGTTAGCGGTCGCGCTCAATCTGATATTATAACATTTTATTATTACTTTTTTTTATTTTACCCGTTGGCTCCTTGACATATGTTGCACCGGTGCGTGTACGTTCAATTATGTACATTTTATTCTCCACATATCATTTTTCCTGAAAATGATATTTTGTTTGTACACACAATATCATTTTCAATTATTCTTATTCTTTCTTACTTTTTTTATAATTTTCTGATCTGATTGAACGATGTTTTTTTATTATTCAACAAAATTTTATTTACATTGAAAAACAAAATTAAAACATCACAAGCTGGACAAAATTTAAGGTGAAAATGAATTCATGAATTTATATTCCATTTATAAAGAAATTAATTTACACTGAAAAAAATTAAAATTAAAATTAAAAGTCGGACAAAATTTGAGAACGAATTTATAAATTTGTATTTTATTTATAAAATATTGATAAAATATATATCATCAGATTAAAATTCAACATACAAATTTAAACTCAGATCGATGTGTTCAAACTGGAAGAAACTGGCCAAACTGTTGGAACCATTTGGGAGATTGTCAACAGCTCCTAATCAAAGTGGAACGAAAACGACGACCCGAGATGGCGTGGATTATATAATATTACAATAAATTGGTTTGACCGATTGTGCGCGTTAGAAAGTTATCTATAGTTATTTATAAGAGAGTTCATAGTCCGACGCCAGACGATACGTTGCTTGTTTTGAATCCAGTTCCCTCTGAATAATCAATAGTTGATAATCAACTCGAACATGACTCAGTAATCGCAAAGAACAAGAAAAAGAATCAAAACCACAAGACGAATCGCGTACAATAAATAAAGCAGTATATTTCAACAACAATTCTTATTTACATTAAATATCTCAAAAAAAAACGACAGTATATACAAACGAACAAACTGTCACGTTCGTCGGACGAGCTCGTCAGAAACTTCATCAATGGCCGGAATGTCAACGACGGACTCGGGACTGATCTCCTTCTCTCTGATGTCTGACACCTGAGACGAGTACGTCGTTTGACCTGGTATTATACAAATCACACTTGAATATAACAAAACCAACAACTGCAAATCGCAACAGCAAATTTTCAACAACTCGAAAACTTGATGCAGTTTTTTAGCCAAGCCAATTTCACTTACTAATCTCTTGTGCAATTTGCAAGATGGTGTCTTTGTAGGGGTTGCTGAGGTTGGCAGCGGAGCACTGTGGGGTGCTGACCCGTCTGGTCTTGTTGAAAAGCGAATAGTCAATCTGAAAATGTTGCTTCACCTCGGAGTACGTGACCATGGTCTCGAATTGGTGGCCCCAGAGGATCTCCTGGGGCAGGTAGCTGGAGCGCGCCTGGGTGGGCTGGCCGGTGGACTCGATGGTACCTTCGAGCGTGACGACAATTTCGTACTTGCCGCTGAGCATCTCGATGGGGCTCATGTGGTAGAACGGCGAGGCGGAATTGATTTTGTGGACGATGGTCAGGGGCCAGATGAAAAAGAGGTTGTTGTTGTAGCCGTCGGTGCCCACGACGAGCTCCTGCTGGTGCATGAAGAGGCACTCGCCCTCGCGAGTGAACCGCGACCGGATCAGCTGGGCCTTTATCGTCGCAGCGATGATGTGCGACTTTCGCATGTCCCCAACGCGGAACATCAGACACAGCTCGCCGTCCTGCATGTTGACGGTGGCGTTCTTGGAGAAGAGGATGGTCTGGGTGCGCTGCTTCGGTCGGCTCATCTTGGCGAACACCACGCCGGCCATGAGCGCCTGGATCATCACGCCCACGACGCTCTGCATGCACATGAGGAACACCGCCTCGGGGCACTCCTCGGTGGTGTACCGGCTACCGTAGCCGATGGTGTGCTGGGTCTCTATCGAGAAGAGGAACACGCTCGTGAAGGAGTACATGTTGCCGACGCAGGGCGTCCAGGCTGACTGCTCCTGGTAGTAGGGCAGGTGCAGTTCCTGGAAGTCGCCGTGGTTGTGGAGGATCAGCCACCAGACGAGGGCGAACCCCAGCCAGGACAGGATGAAGGCCAGGGCGAAGCAGAGTAACGTCCAACGCCATTGGATGTCCACGAGGGTCGTGAAGATGTCCTGCAGGAAACGGTAGGACCGGCTGGATAGCTGCAGTTTCGCTGTGTTGCACTCGCCACTTTTTAGCACGGCTCTTCGACGAGTTTTGCGACATGAGCCGCGTTTTAAAAAGCTCCTGAAATTAACAAATTCAAGTTTTGCAATTTGTTGTCAAGTTGGATCTGAATGTTATATATATACAGATGGGTATATTTGTCTTGAATCTACAGTCCCGAGTAAAAAATATTATATATTGTCCATATATTATCAATAGATTGACAATATATTATTTTTCATAAAATCATATATTGACAATATATGAACAATATATTGATAATATATTGACTGTATATTGACAATATATTAGCAATTTTCTAACAAAATCAATATATTGTTCATAGATTGGCAATATATTGTCTATGTATGGTCAATATATGATCCTTTTCACTAGGGGTGTATAGTATAGAAAAAAGATCATATATTGTCAACATATTATCAATATATTAATAGTATATTATTTTCAGCAAATCATATATTGTTCATATATTGACAATAGATTGTTAATATATTGATCATATAAATTCAAATATTTTTCATATATGAACTATATATTGGCAATATATTAGCAATTTTTGAAAACAATCAATATATTGTCAATATATGGTCAATACATGATTTCGGAAATAATATATTGTCAATATATGTTTTATATATGGACAATATATAATCCTTTTTACTAGAGATATTTTAATTTTAGTACATTTTAATGTTAATATATTTTCGAGAAAAGAAAAAAAATTATGTTTGGTCAAATTTCCAATCAACATAGATCTGGTCGTATATGATAAAACGTATATATATAATTTAATACATTTTAATACTAATACATTTTTCGATCAAAGAAAAATGAAAACAAAAATTATATCAGGTCAAATTTAAAATCAACTTATAGATCTGGATACATCTGGTAAGACATATATATAGATATAGTTGATCGTATAAGTCTTAACTGTACAATTAATAATTTTAATACATTTTAATACGCGGGAATATTCTTACTCTACATATCAATATTTAATATTAATATATAAAAGAATGTATGTCACAAAAATATAATTAATTTCTCATTATTGTTATTTCTCATGATTGTGATTAATTATTACCATTAATTATGTTTATCATATCGTACCTTCTATAAAACGGAGGATATGACTTTCTCGATCCAGAGTCAATGATTGGCTGAATTTTTGAGCTTAGTAAATTATCACATTCACCTTTCAACGGTGCACCCAAATGTTTGCCACTCGTACGATCCCCGTCCGCCATTATTTATATCAAAATATTGTCACTCACTGTGCGCGTTATTGCTCCATCTTCGTCTGCAAAGATAAAACGTCAATTAGATATAACGCAAGTAAAAATCGTTTGTTTGGATCGTGCATGCTCAACTCGTTACCTTTTTGTGAACTCAGATGATCGTGTTGCATCAAATACACACGTCCCCGTATATAATTAATATCACTCGCGACTTGTGGACATCGCTCTCCTTTTGCAACGGATCTGAAATCAACGTTTTCCCATCAGACATTTTTATTTTGTATTGATAGACGTACAACTGGCAATGTTGAACCGAACGTAATCACAAAAAAGTACATTTTGAAGAAAACTCTTATCTTATCTTTAAATTTGAAAATGCATTAGCGTAGAAAAAATTGAATCGCGAGACTATTCGTTGTTTCGATTAAACCGAAGCGTTTAGGTATTACAAACTCGACGAATTTTATTCGTCGAACAAATTTATCAATCAATTTTTATATATTTTCATATTTATAATAGAACAAAAAATATTCAGTTTTTTAAATATGTTTTATTATTGTAACATAATATTTCCCTAGTAAAAAGGATCATATATAGTCAATATATAAAACATATATTCACAATATATTATTTCCGAAATCATGTATTGACCATATATTGTTAATATATTTTCAATGTATTGACAATATATTAACAATCTATATTGTCAATATACTGATAATATGTTGACAATATATTAATATTATATTGACAATATATGATCGTTTTTACTAAGGATATTATATACGATCTCGTATATATCATTTGAAACACATTTTTTTAAACAATAATTTTTTTATATAAAATATAAGATGGAAACAAAAAATTACGAATTTGAGAATTTTGGATTCGAGACATTTTATCAGTACCAAATTATCGACGAAAAATCGAACGTCTCATTTTAAATTGTAAGCAAATAGAAGGCGATGAACATTTTTATGTCTCGTAAATCGCGTTAGCTTATTGTTTGCCGACAATATTCCAAGAATCGCGTTTAGGACTGGCTTATCGTGACGATTTTAGATGACCAGGATTTCGATAAGAATCATAAACGATAAAATTTAAAGTCTAATGTGAAAATATCGACCTACAATTTTTCTCCAAATTGACATTGATGAGAGAAAAAAACGAATTGCTACTAAAAAAAAACTACCAAATTCTCATTCTCAGTGGAATTTAAAATCGTTGCAAAAATGAAGCAAAACGGTCAAAGTGAAGAATTCTAAATGGCTGATTCGCTGGGTTTGTATATCTATATACTAATGATTATGATCTAGTATATTCATTGAATGACCTTTACGACTGATTTAGCACGGAAAAATGTGCAAAGTGCTGCCTCAAATATGTACAATCTGATTACGACGAATTTTATCATTGACACGAAATTTTCAAAACTGTGACGAATTCCAGAACTGTGCATATATACACCAGCTATATATAACCAGATACAACTTTCCTCCAAAAGTTCAAGTGCCCGATTCGTTTATTATGAATGAAGAAAAACAAAAGAAGGATAATTAATTATTTACAAAAAAGTGGTCTCAATGACAAAAGTTAATTTCAATTGCGAATGTCGGTTGAATTCAAAATTTAAAAAATCTGAATGCAAAATCGTTTTCTAATTGGCGCGTGGAATTTTGTATTCAAATAAAATTGAAATCGTCATATTTTTTTTTCTGATTCGATTAAATCACGGACTGTGTGTGGCGCAGTTTGATGGAATCCCGATTCATCAGTTGCACTAAAAAGACGCGATCCAATTAAGATTATGCAGACTCGGTCTAAGGCGTTGGCATCAAATTTATTGCCTTGTTATACCTACGTGCTCTACATTATTCATGTGATAATAATAATTGGTCTACGACATTTGACACGTAATCGCGAGCGATACGCGCTCGTGATAAATTCGTTTCAAAATTTATAAAGCCCGATGACAAAATATTTTTTAATCGGATGATAGCTCCACTTAAACAATTCGCCTGCAATCAGGGGCTTCGGCTTGCGTTACACAATTGCGACGCGTCAATGTAGTGCACATTTTGCGGATGCCATTGGACCATGTTACGTGCTCGTCATCCGCAATTTAGAATAACATTTTTTTTTTCAGATTCGTGTACAGTTATCAGAATGACAATGAGATCGGAAGTCAACATTCAAAGTCGATTCCTTATTGCTACCTCATTTTTAAGCTGGGAGATGCAACTTCGTATAATGGTCAGATGTTCTTGTAACTTTTGATATTAATATTCCATTGGCACACTGAAAAAAATGATACCTAATATCAAGTATATTTAACTTGAATGAAGTAGAAAATATTCTCACATATTATTTGAGAATATATATATTTGATTGAAGTAAAATTCGATTGATTCAATTTGAAAAAAGTTGAAACAAGTAAAAATATACTTAATTCAAGTAAATTTTTTCAAGTATATTACATGCTTGATATCAGTGAGTTTTTTTTTCAGTGTACGAACGCGTCTATGGGTATAAATTTTTGAAAAAATTGACTATGTCTAGGATGAAATATTGAATTTAGGGATTGGACAAAATGATGTATATAGATATACGTAACATGTATTTTTATACAATAGTTTAAAATTTAATATACATCGAAGTTCAAATTTTTTAAACTTGTTCTGATTTGAAATTTTTGCAAAAATTAATCATAAAGGATAGTATCAGGCGATTTATTAGACAAACACCAATAAGATATTATAGAATTAGTCATTAGTAAAAATAGTAATAATAATTTTGATTCCTAAATTCTCATTAACATTGTCTCGAGAAATTCTCGAATTCATAAACTTTCCTATAATATAAATAATTAATATAATAATAATTATTCCCATTGTAACTGTCTCCAAATTGTCTCGAATTCTTAAACTTTTCTATAATATAAATAATTGATATAATAAATAATTTTGATTCTCATTAAAATTGTTCCAAAAATGTCTCGAATTTTCCATTTTCCTGGCTTTTCTTTTCCTGTTTTTATTTCTTTTTCTTTTTCTATCCTTTGGACACCTTGTAACAATTCATATGTTAATTATAACCCCGAGAAAAAATTCCAACTGAATATATGTGACTAAACAAATGTTTGTTGATTCCAAATTGAACGAAATGAAATTTGCAAGAATTTCATCAAAATTGAACAAACTATTTTGTCTAGCCGTATCAATTTGAATTTTTGATTATTTTCATTCTGAATGTTAATTGTTTTGATTACACAGTTTGATGAAATACAAAATATAAAATTGAATAGATAGATTTTCATTGCATAAAATTTTTGCATAAAAGTGTTTATGAATGTTTGTAAAGTTGAATTTATAATTAGACACTTTCTGATATGCTAAGCAACGTTGTTGAATTTGATAAGTCAAAAAAAGAGAAAAGAGAAGCACCTGTTCGATTGTGTAATTTTGTTTTGGGTTTTAATATTTTCGGTTGGTTCAGAATGAAATGAAAAATTGGAATGACGTTTGTGAGTTTCATTCATGCGAAATTTCGTGAATGAATGTTTCCAATTGGACAAATTTGCACAATTTGCAAACTTGATTGAAACTGACCGGGCTCAGGTTTCAGGTAAAGTCAGATCAGAGAAAATTTGAACGGATCTGATTGAATTAAGTTTCATTCAGTCATGTAAAATCAGACCTACTCATTTTCCAGACATGGTCAGACCTTAATAAATTAGGTCTGATCATGTCTGATCGGACATGGAATTTTTTTTCCGGAATGTGTCGCAAAATCCGATACTCTGCCAAGTGTCATGTGATATATGACATATAAATACTTTATGTAAATACGATTACCATGGAAAAATGCAATTCAAGATCTGCAATTCAATTCTTTCTTTCAATACTTTCAGTTTTCATCCGTTCATTTTGTTTCATTTTTACTTATATAAAAAAATTTGATTTATATCAAAAAAAAATCTTTCAAACTTGTAAAATATATATTTTATCATTGTTATATTTTATTATACATTTAATTTAATAAAAAAAATAGCAATCTCGATGATTGAAATTTTTTGTAACGTTTTGATGCATCCAAAATTAATGAAATATATTATATATTTTATTTATGTATTAATAATAACAAAAATGGCAAAATAAAAAAAAGTGCAATTTTGGTATTCACAAAATTAAAATTTTCGGATTCATCCATAATGATTAGATTATATTATATATTTTTTAGATGTAATATTTTTGATGAATAAATTTTCAAGTTAAATGTTTTTTTTTTTAATTTTTAATTCAACTTTGACCAAAAATTTGAGTTGAGAGAATAATAAAATGATAAAATAAAAAAGTTGCAATTGTGATGTTCACAAAAATTGAACGTTCAGATGCATCAAAGAGTATTACAGACTCGAATGATTCACACACGTGTTTCAAGATAATTTTGCACTGAAATTTAAGTTGTCATCATCGTATTAGTGTTAAGGAATATAATTCACTTGTGTCACATCAGGCAAACGCTGCTAAACTTAATCCTATAAATTATACGTCTCGAAATCCACAGACGAATTTTACAAGAACTAATAAATAAATAGCCCTTGATTCTCGTTTCATTTCAATTTCAATTTCCGACATTGTTCAATTCGTCACTTTAATAGCGGTTGCAGGAATCGCACCACCTGTTCGACGTATGTTTACAAAACGTCATTTCATCGTATTTACAAATTGTTATTGAACAATCATTAATAACTATTTAGTCAACTCGAAGTAAAACAAACTTCCTGCCGGATTAATTACATCTAATCGAAATCGTCTTCGCTGTGTGAATGAAGATGTACGATCACTAATGAAAATGGCAATCAATTAACATTGAAAATCAATGAAATCATTGAAAGTAATTTCAATTTTTTCGTTCCTCAAAAAAACAACATGACAAGTTGAAAATCATCCAAATTTTCAATTTAAATTTCAAATTTCCATTTTTTTTAATTTACAATTTTTATTAACGTTAAACAATCGTTCAGATTTGTAAAATATATATAAATATATCTGAAAATATACTCGACAAGTTGACATTGATCAAAAATTTCAATTTGAATTCCATATTTCCATTTGTTTAAATTTACAATTTTTATTACCATTAAACAATCGTAAAAAATATATAAATATATCTCGAAATATATATCGAAAAATATATTCACCAAGTTGAAATTCGAAAGAATGTAAATGCAAATTGAGGTTTGAATGATCGAAGATCAGGTTGGACTTACAAATTTGTTTAACTTTGACATACTTTCAGTTTCGAATCAACAACAAATTCAATTAACGAAATCAAACATGACAAATTGAACGTTACAAATAGCAGCAAGATCAATCGACCAAAAATTACCTCCTGACAAGCGTGACAAAAAGGAAAAAAAAAGAATTCCAACAAAAGAGGTGACAATTTCAAAACGGCATAAGTCGTTATAAATTATGCGGTTATACACTTGTCGCGAATGAATTCTGCAATTTTATCACCTTGTTTGCAACCAATAATCTATGCGACAAAAGGAATTACAAATCTAACAGCGTACGTGCCGGTGTATCAACGAATTCAGAAACACTGAAAAGCTGATTGCGGCCGCACTTGCGGAACTGTTTGTCATCTCCTGAATACGACAGAAAAAAAAATTAAATTAACAATAACAATAAAAATTCTAAACCCACCTGAGCATATAATTTTTCAGTTTTGAATTACTATACGACGATCGAATTACTCGCTTTTATTTGAACAATAATCCAAAGCTGATTAATTTAAATAATTCCCTTGACCATGAAAATTCAATGTCTCAAATTGTCTCGTCTCGTAATTGTTTAAACAACACGAAAAAAAAACAATAAAAACATTTGTAAAATATTAAAAAAAGAAGAAAAGAAGGATATAATTTGTCGACGAACTTTTGATCTTAAATGTTTTTATAAAATTGGCGTTACCGAAAAATATGTTGCAATTCATGTTGGATTGAAACGGAGCATGGTTGAGATGCAACGACACTTGATATAAAAATGTAACAGTGGAGAGAATCGCACGTGGCTGGAGATGGCTGACGATCTATGCACTATCACTTGTCCGGATGGTTTGGGTGTAAAAATTGAAATTAAGAGGATTGCGAAATAGTGCACACATGCAGGCTACCGGCGGTGCACAATAACGTAGCACAGGCGTTCGACACACGTGATGAATAGCGGAGTGTGTAAGCGCGAGATCAGAAGACTGCGTAAGCGTGAACACAAGTGCGATGTATTTCCTTGATTTCTCTTTGCGATCGCATATTTTGTGGCCTTCAATGATATTTTTTTATCTCCACACGATAATTCACAATTTTTTTTTTCTGGTCGTCGACAAACTCACGAAATTTAACAAAACATGCAAATTATATCCGCGTTGTTATTTTATTCTTTTTTTCTCTCATTTTTTTTGCATTCGGTTTCATTTTTTTCATACAGGCAATTTTTTTTGATTCGCTATTTTTCTCTGTTTGTTTGTTTGTTTGTTTTTACAAATAGATTGATGTTTAAAGTGGAAATGGGTTTTCGAATTTTTTTTTCTGGTACGATGGATGGTGTGTCGACATGTTGGATTGTTTATTAATTATTGCGAAGAAAGTAATCTGTGCGTCAGAATATCGAGGAGAGACAAAGGGGGATTTTTTTCCTGGCATTTGAATCGTAAACATGAGATTGCATCCTACCCGACAAAATGTTCAACTGCGTTGCAGAAATCTGTTCGTACCAAAACGGTGCAGATCAAAATTATGAATTATTATTTTTTGCGTTAATGCTCCAGCCGGTGATTTATTGCTTACTAATGAAAATGAGGAATATTCAAAGATCGTAGTAGCTGAAACAGATTGATAAAATTGTGTAATTGTTGATTTGAAAGTAACGCATCCTGATTAGAGGCGATAATTAAGATCAATCATAATAACGTTCTCACAAACAAAACACACGTTATATCAATTTCAATTTGATCTTGATAACGTACTTCACACCAGGTAACAACAATGTCGGCCCTGTACATCTCGGTGAACTCATTTTTTTGATTACACAACGTCAAATCTAATCGTATTACCAAAAATTAAAAAATTGCAATGAATAATCTCTTTTTATTTTCAAATTCATTTCAAAAGTATAGAACTGTTTGTTCAAATTTCAATTTCTCAAAAAGTAATAATCACAACAATTTTAATAATCACAGATTGAAAATAATACATATCTTTGAGGATATATCTGAAGGTGTTGCTTTTTCATAATTGACAATAAACTGATCGACTTGATTTTTTGGTGAATCCCATGGTGCTAAACTGTGATAAACCTGGTAACAAGAAAAATAACAAAATGTTAATTGTACAAAATATCTATACAAATGTTCAAATAAAAATAATTATGTATAGTAAATTAATAATGATATACTTTTTTGTACATCTTGCAAAAGTTAAGAGCAAATAGCCAAATTGTCATCGGTATCGTCAATCCTCGAACAGCACAGGATGGATGTTCTTGATGTTACAAAGTTCGATGAACTCCGAACAGTCACTGGCCTAACACTTTATCCCTCTTGTTAATTTATCCTTAATAGTTTCCTCCTTGATCTTGAACACCATTTGCAGCTTGCAAATTTGTATCTTTTATACAAAAGTCACCCTTGTAGCCCTGATTGGATTCGATCAGATCCTGCAAAGTCAGCCTCGAAATTAAATTAAACAGAACCAAAAATGTTTAAACAAAATAAAAACCAACGACTAAAAATGAACAAATAAATAAAAACTGAAAACATTTGCTGTAACAACATGTTTTGTTTGTTCTAAGAAAAAAAATGGAATTCTATAATGTACATCTATAATGTCCTTTTAGAGACTCTCAGTGTTTTTTCAGATTATATTTGAATGTTCTATTATACTGCATGCATGAAAAACTGAGAATTATCAAAAACGTCAACACGATACCAGATACCCAGATAGTACGACGCAATATTTGAGAGCTGATTTTTGTTTGTTTATTAATTATTCTTTTTCAGAAATGGTCATTCAGAATCAAGCTGCAATTATTTCCTCTTCATGCAAATAATTTTCGTTTATTATTTTTTCTTCTTCTTTTTATGGATGCTGAAGAAAGTAACACCTAATGGACCATCATCGATAGTTAAAAGTTATCAGATAAGATGAAAATTGCGCTATTTTAATTGCATTTCAAAAGCCTCGGTCGGACTGCAGCGCCCCTACCGGACCGTCCGGAAACTGCATTCAACTAACACCTCTCTCTGTCGGTAAGGAAGAGCCGAATTCAGTCAACCCTTCTGCGCGGGCGCATCAACTGTAGTTTGACAGCAACAATGCTCGATCCGAACCTGTATCTTTCAACTGTCAAAACAATAAACACAGCAGAGATTTGATAAAAAATGTATAAACTCAGTGAAGAGCAACAACCGAACTCAAAAACTAATTTCAAAATCCCCGCCCCATCTAGTTGATCCCAAAGATATTTGCCTACCTCGATGTATCTCTAACCTGAAATGAATAAGAAATCGAAAACGATTTTTTATTTGATCCTCAACGTTGTTTTTTCAATTCTGATTGTGCTGCTGAACAAATGGCTCTACGTCTGCGTGGGATTTCCCAACGTAACCTTGTCCTTCATCCACTTCCTGGTGACGTACTTGGGACTGCTGATATGCGAGCGGCTGAACGTGTTTTGTATAAAAACCGTGCCGATTCAGGGCATGGTGTTGATCGCCATGACCTTCTGCGGTTTCGTTGTGTTGACAAACCTGAGCCTCGCCTACAACACCGTCGGTACCTACCAGGTCGCCAAGATGCTCACCACCCCTTGCGTCATTGGCATGCAGATGTTGGTTTACAAAAAACAATACTCGCTCCTGGTTAAATTGACTCTACTGCCAATCATTCTGGGCGTTGTTATCAATTTTTATTATGATATTAAATTCAATGTCATTGGGACCATTTATGCAGCCTTGGGAGTTGTTGTCACATCCATCTACCAAATTGTAATAACCCTTTTTTAATTGCTTTGTTTTCTCTTTTGTTTTCTTCTCTTTTTGTTTTTTATTTTTTTTATTACATTATATATATTTTTGACATTATTGATATTTTTATATAATAATAAAGTTTATTTATTTATTAAAATAACAACTTTATTTATTTTTTTTGTTTACATATTTTATTTTTGATTCATTTTTTAGTACACCTGATTGGATGATTTGAATTATAATTTAAAAATTCATCTGTTTCAGTTGGTAAACAGAAAACAAAAAGAATTTCAAATGGACCCGATGCAGCTGCTGTATTATCAGGCACCGTTGTCAGCACTCATGTTGTTATTTGTGATCCCGTTTCTGGAACCAATATCTTTTACGCTCAATCACAGTTGGACGCCGTTGGACTTCGTAAGTTATAATAAAGATAAAAAAAATTGAAATCCAATAAAAATGAACATATGACGTCAGTGACAAAATTATTGTTTTCAGTTGATGGTGTTGCTGTCTAGTATAATTGCCTTTTTCGTCAACTTGACTTCTTATTGGATAATCGGATTTACATCGCCTTTAACGTATCCTTTACAATTACAAGAAATTAAAAAAAAAATAATAATTAAAAATCAAATTGTTTTAAATAAAACTGAAAAATTTCAATGTTTTCCTGAAATAACAATTTCAGATACAACATGGTTGGACATTCCAAGTTTTGTATTTTACTCTTGGGAGGTTCGATCATTTTTCACGATCCTCTAGCCATCAATCAGGCTGTGGGTATTTCGCTTACAATGATTGGAATCATTTTATACGCTCAAGTAAAGGTAAAAAGTGCAAGTCTTATCTTAACCCTTTATAGGACAAGGACTTTCAATTGGTTAAATTTTTTTCAACATTCAGGTTTATAATCTATACATCAAATAAAAAATATTAGCGCCACTTAAAATCAAAACCACTGGGATGACAGTCTTCCCATCACAGCAATTTTGAAAATGTGATAATTTTTTGAAAACTTAATTTTTTTGACTTAAAATTGATACACATAATATTTGTGCAATGCCCAATATAATTATTCCATAAAATATGTCATTTCTGATCAAATTTAATAGATGGGATGACATATATCCCAGAGACCTATAAAGGGTTAAAAAAAAAATATAGTTTGTAAATAAACTAGTCTTCCAGTTTTGAACATTAATTTTGTTTCAAACATTTTTGTTTCAGATCAAAACAAGCCGGTCGGAAACAATTCCCTTGATCGACAAGAGATGACCGAACAATTTTAAATAGGACAAAATTTTATTATGTTTATATTGTATATATTTGTATAAACCTTTTAATAAATGTCCGTTCAATTCGGTAAATAATTTCATTATTATTAGCTAATATGAATAATAATAATATTGAATATTGAAATTAAACAAAATAAAAATCATTTTTAAAAAGTGCAAAAGGTCAAAGTCACACCTAGGGCTTGGCAACGGCGAAATGCGAAATGCGAAAAGGCGAAAGACATAAACGTAATTGATTTCTCCAAGATATTGTATTTAGTTATTAACCCTTTCCTAGGTGCATCGGACCTACTAGTAGAGCCCAACTCGGTATTTATATACTAAGTGCACAAACCCTTTGGTGCTTGCAGGAAACCGTAAACTTTGTTTCAGCCATCTACACTCTGTCGAACCATTTACAATTGTTGCAAAAGCGCATGTCCCTTGCAGCGCAAACAAGTATTACAATCACATCCTCAATGTTGGCGGCGCGGCGAGTTTAATTTTTCAAAACAAAAACACCTTTCAGAAAAACAACAAACCCAAAACGATCGACATTGCTTTGAATTCCAAACTACGAATCGTTTGTCAACTTCGGGGTCCGAGTTTGAAGGTCACCCGAATGACAAGTCAACAAACTTGTGTTGTCATTTGAAATTTCGTAAACAGTGTTGGCAACTTGGTAAACAGTTCGGTCCGCTTCGAAGAGTTTCTGCCCGAGCTGTTTATTTCGAACAATAAACAAACAAACAAATGTCAAACACGGTGAACTGAACGAGAAGAGTGAGCCAAGATTCGGTTCGCAAAATGAGCCAAAAACACGCCCACGGTTTCAACAACAACAAACCAACTGTGATGTAAACACAAACATAACCTCAAAAATATGTTGATGAAAAAGTTGTGCGGCAAACTGAGAATCCCCTCGCTGCTGATTGTTGTTGCCATTGTCTTCTCGGTGTTTTGTCTGTTGTTGTTCCGCCGACACGGTCACTACCACCAGGATAAAAATGGCAGTGCCCAGGCGGTTCACAAGGGTCGCTATCGATTGATGGTGATTGTTCTCAGCGGCCAGGACAACCTGCGACAGCGCTACGCGATCAGGAAGACCTGGTTGTCGGAAAAGAACAACCAAGTGAAGCACCTCTTCGTCATCGGCACAGCCAACCTGGAGCCCGACCAGCTGGTCACGCTGAGGTCAGAGGAGACCAAGTACGGCGACTTGTTGTTGTTGCCAAACATCCACGACTCGTACAACGCCCTGACGAAGAAGGTCCTGCACACGTTCGCACATGTCAACGACAATTACCAGTTCGACTACCTGATCAAGTGCGACGACGACACGTACGTCGTCCTGTACGAGATCCTGCAGGAACTGGCGGACCGGGACCATTCGACCGCTGCTGCTGGGAAGCAGCTTTACTGGGGGTTTTTCAATGGCAAGGCTACGGTGAAGAAGAACGGCCCTTGGAGAGAACCCGACTGGATATTTTGCGACTACTATTTGCCCTATGCTCTTGGCGGTGGCTACGTCCTGTCCAAGGACCTTGTCGAATTCATTGCCAAAAATAAAGACTCCTTCAAGTAATTGAAACAAGATTGAATACGAATGTTCATATACATATAGTAAAAATTATTTAAAAAAACGATTTTGAAATACTATTCTTTTTGCATGTCAAGAATTTTCTGATGATTTTCGAACGATTTTTCCGGTTCGTGAGAATAAACTTTTTGATCGAATTGTATATAGCTAACCGATAAATCACAATCAGCCATTTTTTAAATTAAAAATTTGGTGTGTTTTTACCAAAAGTGATTGCTCCTAAACTAGATGGTCAATATTTTAAAACTTTTCCCCAGTAATCTTCAATATCTAAAGTTAGTTGTGGTAGTTTTTTGAAAAAATCCGAAATCTTGTTGTCCATTGTGAAATGGTCCATCGTTCTAAAATGTTGTTAACAAATGCGTGTTACAGAATAGAGCACGTGATTTAAATTTTATGAAATTCTGACATAAACATCTTTTTGCTAGAACCACCTTAAATACACACTGCCGGAAAGAAGGGTTGAAAAATAGGCCAAGTTCAAACCGCTGTAACTTTTGCAATTTTTCATCAACTTTGAGAAGATTTGTTTCTTGCTTCCTGTTTCAAACGATGTTTAGAAGATATGCAACAGTTTGGTTTTTGTTATTGCAAATGATCTGTAAACAAAGAAGCATGAATGCAATGTCATTTTCAATTGATTGATTGTAACTTTAAAAATTAATATACATTATAATATAATGAATAATATATATAATAATATATATTATAATTATAATATTATAATTATAATTTGTATTGTATTGAAGATTAAGTATGACACCTGATGGAGCTTGGCCTAATTAATTGTGTCAGTGATTGGCCTAATTTCCGGACAAGAATCAGTCGCGATCAGACCGAGTAACCTCTGACTTCTTTTATTGTAAACCCGTCCCGGCCTCATTTTAATTGATTACGTTAAATAAATTGTTTGTAACTCAGCAAGTCCCACGGACAAAAATATATATCAAAATATATGCAAAAAATATTCTTTGATATATTTTTTACATATATTGTATAAAAAATGTATTTTTAATTTATACGACATCTTGCCGCTTTACATTCGAAATATTAATGGTTTATATAAATATAAACTTCTATACAAATATGAAAGTTTATATTTTATTTTATAATATAAAATTTTAAATATAATTGGAAATATATTTTTGTTCCTGGGTGTGTTTTGTCTTGTTCATTGTTCCAGATTAGAAATTATTAAATAATTAGATAATTTCTATAATGATCTTTTTTGTTTTTTAGATTATACAATTCTGAGGACGTCTCAGTGGGACTCTGGTTAGCTCCAGTGGCAAACATCGAGCGAAAACACGATGTACGATTTGACACGGAATACCGATCCCGGGGCTGTTCCAATCAGTACATCGTCACTCACAAGCGCACCGTTGAAGACATGAAGAATCTTCACGACAATTTGCAAAATACAGGCGTACTCTGTGCCAAAGAATTTAGCAACCGTATGAGTTACCAGTACAACTGGACCGTCCCTCCTAGTCAGTGTTGTTACCGGCAACCGGGACTGCCGTGAAAAGGTCGCAACTTAACTTGAACTTTGAAATACAATTACTAAAACGAGGTTTTAGAACAAATCAATTCCAGAGGCTTGTTATTGTTGATAGACAATAATTAATTGATAATTTATTATTGTGATAGAGCGTTGCTTTTTGATATAAATTCAGCATAGCTACAACTAAAGACTGCGATCGTGGGTCCTCAAGGTATTTAAACAATTGTGTTATCTTTTCGAACAATTTATTGGTACCAGAGCCATAATGCGTGGTAAGATCTAACATTCGAAATGTCAAAGATTTTGACTCTATGACAAATATACAATGATTCTTTTATACAACTCCATAATATTTTTACACATATAAAAACATTTTTCTTTCTTTCTTATTTTTTTTTGGCAATAACTTATGCTAGAATATAATTTAATATTCGCTACTTTTGATGACGAAAAAATTGTATAACTCATTTGTTCGTGTTGAAAACATATCACAAACATGTTTGAATAGGTTCAGACTCAGCAGGTCTTGAATATCTGTAAACCTACGTTATGTACATCCTCGAAAAACCGTCTCTAAAAATGTACAACTCAGCACACGAACCACAAGGTATAAAATCAGTTCTGGTTCTCAACATGTTGAATAAAATCATGATTCATTTTGTTACATTCATTCAGACGGCGTAACTTTTTCTGTTCAACTGATTTCCATCCACCTGTTATATTAATCAAAATTAAAAACGAAAAGAATACCTCAAAATATATTCAATCTGTTAACTTGACAATCAGTGGACTTTCAGTCGTTGTCAGTCTACTTTTTCTTTCGATCCTGTGTACATTTCGGACAGTACCACTTTCCTTTAGGTTTTGTCGTCAGTCCAACACAGGCAAAGTGGAACCACTCGATTGGACACTGAAATGAAAAACACAAAGATTTATTTCCAACATCCAAGGTGGTAAGTAACAATTTTTCAATTCGTAAATCAAATTAATAATAATTACGTCTGGGTTATCACAGCCAATCATCTCGCCATATGATACTTGGTGACACAGACAATATGTTGGCTCGTTCGGGTCTACCGGCATGTCAAGAACATCTGCAGAATGTCCAAGAGTTGTTGCGTCAGCCTGTGCTCCACTTCCCACAGCTCCCGTTGTAACTGACGATGCCACAACACCACCTATTCAACCAAAATACATACGTTACACTCTAATTTCTAAAATTCAAATTTCTGTTTCAATACTTATATATCAATACAATCTTTTTATCATAACAATGTAATTGATTTATAAATCTTATATGAACATTTGTACCGTCGCCCCAGAAAAAAGGGCCTATTTTAAGATTGGTCCATGTATTTTAAATGGGAAATTTTTTAAATACGCCCTTTTTCTTCTGGGTCGACGATACAAATTCACATTTATTTTTGTCCATTTTGGAATTCTGTATTTCTCCCCTGTACCTTTTTTCTGCTTCTTCCTGGCACTCTTGAACTCATCCTCGCTGCTGACGTTCGCGTTGCTGCTACCCTTCTTTCTTTTCTCCTTCTCCTTGGTTTTCTTCCGACCAGTTTTTTTGCTAGCCCCACTTTTACCACTTTCCTCCTGTGCCCGACTGTTGCTCAGCGCCTTCTCTTGGATCTCAGCCTCGAACCTCGCCAGATCCGAGTCGAGTCGACGTATGTGCTTGTCCACGAGCTCATAAGTCTGAATAGCCAACTGTACCTTGTCATCCCCATACTCCTTGGCCTTGTTGAATAAACTCTGAATATGTTTAAGCTGCTCTTTTTTCTTCTCTGCGCTCTCAATTTTTATATTTTTCAGATACTCGTCTGCCCTCTTATCTATGTCCTTGGAAATGCCTTGCGCTCGAGCGTCAAGGTCACGCATCAAGGTGAAGTTACGTTGCAGCTCGATCGGAAGATGTTCTAAACCTGAAAATAAACAAAACGCCAATCAGTTGAAAAAAATTTATTTTCTTCAATTCATTTTCTATTTCTTACAACTTTTAATTCAAAAATTGGGATTTGAATCGGCAAGTTTGACTGGACGGTTTGAATAACAAAAACCTAACCTCACTTTTTTACCAACTGGTACAATTTTGTGGACCAATCGGATGGTTTGTTGTTTATTGAATAAAAGAATGTAAACAAGCGACAAGTTTTTGTTTCAGGTTTAGTGAGGTTCTTTTTTGTAGAAGAAGAGGATGGAAATTGTGGAAACACATACTGTCTAGATAGTGCTCCAAATACAGAGCGGTGGTCATGTTGACGTTCGTTGACAGGAACGGTGTTCGAAGTCAAACTGGAGTCGCGTCCAACTGACAAATTGCAACTGATGATATCCAGTCTGATGCTTGTTATCACCGCTGTCTGCAATTGAAATTAACGCAATCCAATGTTGTTGGTTGTGTTATTAATTTTTTTGGTGAAAGAATGGTGTTTATGCGAAGCCGACTGGCGCGCATTCAATGGCGGGGCAATGTTATTGTCATGGCGGGACTTTTTTCACGCATGCAGACGTTTTACCGTTGCGTATATAGAACAAAGGATTCTGTCGTCTGCAAACGGCCGATGAACAGAGCACTTATTGATCAGCATCCGCGTGGATGAAAGATAAGAAACGTGGAACTTCTTTTAGTTCACTTTCGTTGGACAGGTGGCGCTTATGGCTATTGGCTCTTTACCGACTGAGCAAGCACACAAATTTAAATACTTGTCAAACTTTATTATAATTATTTAAATAATTATAAATATATATATAAATAAACTATATGAATTTCAAAAAAATTAGACCAGAATTGAATGGTATACAATTTTTTAAAAATATCTTTACATACCATAACCATATAAAAATGATAAAAAATTTCAAAATATGTTAAATTTTCTTAGAATGTATACTCTGCTAAATAACACTTAGATCAACAATTAAATTTACAAAAAAAAGGTTTAAAATTAAATATCTTTAAATTTGGTCAAAATATGGAAAATTTCAAAACCTATAAAAATTTCAAAAAAATTATTTTCTGCTCCTTTTGATATATTTTTTATTTCTTTTGAAAATTTTTTTTTCGAGAAGGAAAAATTATTTTACTTTTCAGTCTACAAATCTCATAAAAATCAAAAAAAGAGATTTTAATATTTGCAACACGAATCCACTAACAAATGTACAACTTTTTATAGTTTGATCATGATTGAATCACGAAAGAAAATGTGTAATTACTATTCACTAGGGGAAACAGATAACAAAACCGGATTCGTAAGATTCCTCCTCGAAATCAATGTTTATTGATCAATTTTACAGTTACAAGTGTCAAAATGTCCGGCAAACATCTATCTCTCTTTGTTCTCCTTGCAGAAATCACTTGCGCAGTGAGTACCATTTTTATAAAACGGCGCGCCAGAACAACAAACTGTGCCTATACACTATGCTACCTTTTAACCTCGATTGGGGACCGAAAAAAAAAATACTCATTGGTAATACAAAAATAAAAGGAGAAAAGCGCCGAAAAAGTGGAAAGGGGCCGTTCAATTAATATCCAAAAAATTTGATCATCACATTTGCATTTTTCGCAATTTTTTTTCTTTTTTTCATTTTTTACACAAAATAAATCAAATTAAGGGGGTCAATGGGGGGATTAGGGGAGAAGAAATTGCAAAAAAGTTATAGAATACAATATTGTGACCTCGCACACAAAGCATTGCAATATGCGTACAATAAAAACTTGCAGTCAATGATTTTCAATTGCACTTTTTTGTTTTGACTATTCTGATTCATAAATCAATTTTATTCCTTTCTGTTTTTCTTTTTGGGAAAAAAACGTATTCCTTCACATATCAATTCTTCTTTATTTTAATAATAATAAAAAAATGATTCTCAAAATTGTTTACTTGCTTAAACGACTATAACTACGTTAGTCGAAGCACGGGGACGAACAGAAAAAGGGAACTTTGCTCGCGAAAGCTGGATCCGGTCGAAGTCCTTCTTTAAAATCGAAAAACACCTGGGGAGAAAGTAAAGAAGGAGTCGTCAGGGCGAGAAAAAGCAAACTCAAAAGATCCTTTGATCGCCCCTCGCATTTCACTCTAGTCTTCATATTTTCTTCTCTCTATCCAGTAACACTTTCGTTTGGGTCACTAATTCGCCAGAAATCCGAACAAAATTTTTCATTCCGACCGTTTTTGCAAATAATAACAACGATGCTAAGTTTAAAACAATGTATATCACTAGTATACAATTAACGCATTTCCGACTTGACCGCTTTTTTTTAATCCAGTTTTTACGATTCGTTTGTCTTAGGAACAGAAAAAGGGCGCCGCGCATTATCTCTAGTTTTTTTTCTTTTTTTTTTAAATTTGTTTTCCTTCTGTCTTTTCATAATATATAGTTATGGGGTATTTATTACTGTCGGTTTGAATGTTTTGCTCTTATGTGAATAATTGTGGAAGGTAAAGCTGAGCGCTACAGGCCCGGCTCATAAATGTGAGTTATGCAATGATAAGAAATGGCCTACATAAAAAAAACGGTGTGTGTGTGTATGTGTGTGTTCTAGAGAAGAATGGTGATTCTCAGGGGCGGCGTCGTTCAGTGATCCTCGATATCGTGTACGCGCTGCCGCTTATGTTGCGAGGCTTGGTGTTCCGCCGGCTCCGGGCTCTCGACTATGGCCAACGGTGCCGGCGATCCTGGAGAACTATCTGGGTCCTCTTGCGTTCGCTTCGTTCCTATACCTGTCTCTGGTCCAATGAAGCTTCCACTGCAAAAATCCACAAATTTAACTTTAAATTTTGATTAAAATCTTCGAAATAATTCTCGTTGGATTAATGCTGCTACAAACTTAAATTATGTAACAAAAAGTTGTCTTTGCGAAACTCACCTGTAATTATATGTTGTTTGTACGATCACAGGCGCAGGACTGTATTGTCCAGCAGGCGATAACGAGTGTTCTTCGACTACATTTCCAGGCACCAAGTATTTTTCTATAAACAAACAAACGATGCTAACATACTTTTTTTTAATTTTACAATAATTACCAGTTGGAACGTAGTATCATATCATATAAAAAAATTGAATATAATAATTTAAATTTACAAAAATACTGTTAAGTAATCGATAATAGGGTCAACCGGGTAAGAGTGACACATGGGGTAAAATGTGACACCTTGTTTTTTTTTTTTTTTTCATTAAAAACCTTGATATTTTGCATACGTTCAGTGACTAATTCATAAAATCAATTCGAATGACGTAAAGTTGTAAAATTAATAATGTTATTTGAATTGTCACAATTACCCCGAAGTCACTCTTAACCCGGTTGACCCTATCTTTAGATTAACTTTTTAAACTCAATTAAAAATTGGTTTTAGACTCAATCTTTTTTCGTATAGTTTATTGAAACCATAGTATAATAAGGTTAGTATAAAAAGTTTATTATAAAATAGAAAAAAATGAAAAATACCATCTCTGGTGGAATCGCCAGCGACACCATTGGTTACAATAGTGATTTGCTGAACGACGCGACTTTTGTGGGCAGGGTTGCCATATGGATGGCCAGGAGATCCCGGTGCGGACTGACTTGTAAGCTGACCAGCAGGAGAAGGAACTGAACTGTCGGGATAGGACTCTGGGCCCGGAGAAGCCTCCCTACTCAAGCACTCCGGTGTGATCAAACCACTGATCCCAACATGCGACGGCGATGGTGGCGCACTCCTAAAAACACAACCAAAATTTCAGTTACCAATTCAAAAACATAATTCACATTTGCAAAGTTCACCGACGTTCTATTAAATACAAATTTCAAAGTTTGTTTCGTACTAATTTCATTGCAGATGAACAATTGTTCGTGACATTCTTACAAGAGGGTTGACTAATCAAAAATCGTTGAGCAATCGAATTGAAAAAGAACTGAATTAAAATTTGAGCAAAAAATATAGATATTAAAATGTTCAATGTTCAATCGGTATCGTAATCGATTAGCCAATATAAATATATTGCACATTTGATCATGTTCAACGCAGTTCCATAAAAGTAATCGCGAACTTGTGCAACTGTTCAAACAAAAATTAATTCGTTGATAATTTATACAAAATTTTGTGTACCCATGAACGGCGAAGATTGATTTTATGTTTGCGTACAGAAATTGTCAATTTTCAACAAAAACTAAGATTATTAAGGTGGGACATACAACTCAGCAAAATAGTAAGATGTTGTGTTAATTTTTAATTATAAATCTACTAGTATAATATATAAGTAATCTAAATAATCTGAAAAATATATAAATATAATATATAAATACATTAAACGTATCTATAGGTAAATTTTTGAAAAATTTGACTATTTCTAAGCTGAGATATTGAGCAAAATGATATATATATAGAAATACGAAGCATGTATAATTAATTACATTTGAAATATACAATTTTTACTGTACTGTATGTCATACTTAAATAGATTTCAACTTTTATAAAAAAATGGCAAGGGTTTCATCCTTTTTGAAAGCTCCAAATTATTAAATTTTATACTTTCTCTATTCATTGAGTATCGATTATTAATTTCATTTTATTTTTCAGATATCTCCTGACTTTTGCGCAATTTACGATTGAAAATTCGAACAAGCAAGTTCAAAACTATCCTCTAATACAAATCTAGTCACCAACATGGATCGCCCAGGTCCACTGTCAGTCGACCCAGAAACCAGAGAACCACTTGAACTGATTCAGCCAGTAACCAAAATGTTGAAATCATCACAATTAATTACATTTGAAAAATCCAATTTTTACTCTACTGTACATCCCAACTTAAATCGCCGATAACCATAAAAAGTAATTTTACATTAATTATGACATTAATTATTACAAAAATCAATCTCGAAAGTACAGCCTGACTGTAAAAAAACAATTTAAGGTGATATGTCATATGTATATTCTGTTTCTCTTGCACAATTTAATTATTTTGTTATTTTTATTTTTTGACAAATAATTTTATAAAATAATTCGTTCAGTGGCTTTGTATATCTTGGGAGAAGTGTTAGACTGTAACAAAATCAATTTCGACTGCCTACTGTTGACAGACAATTGAAACAAAAAATTGTGTCAGACAAACAATTATTATTCCAATTGTCTGTCAACAGTATGAAATAAAAATGGATTTTGTAACTGCAAAACACTTCTCCCAAGATATACAAAGCCACTGAACGAACTATTTTGATTAAATTATCCTTCCCAAAACGATAAATAACAAAATAACAAAATTGTGCAAGAAACAAACAAAACGTCTCTGCCATTTGAGCTGAAATCGATTGAACCCGATTCGAATTGCCTCGAAAGAAAAGTACCTGGAAGAAAGCGAAAAAGTCGGCGGCAGACAAGTCATGCCGCGTTGTCGTCGCCGTCGGAAAGCCTGCTCCATAAGTTTGGCCTCAGACTGCGGGTCTATTCGCCAGAACGAGCCCTTGCCCGGCTCTTCTTGACTGCGGGGCACCTTGATGAAATACCGGTTGAGCGAGAGGTTGTGCCGAATGGAGTTCTGCCAGCCCTTCTCGGCCGTGCGGTAGTACGGGTAGTTCTTGGTGATGTACGAGTAGATCCCCGAGAGTGTGAGCTGCTTGTCCGTCGCGGAGGCGATGGCCTGGACGATGAGCTGCGCGTAAGAATAGGGCGGCTTCGTGTCGTCTTTCGGCGGGCTGCTGTAGTGCGTCGAGCCGTTGGAGTTGCCGCTGCTCGGGGCACTTGGCGCCGTTAGGTTCGTCGCCCCAGGGCGGCTGACGCCGCGCGCATAGCGACCGTCCAGTGCCTCCTGGTGGTGCTGTCCTCGCGCGCCGACCTGGTGCATCTCGTGCCGGTCGAGACTAGCCGCGTTGTGCGGGTCGCTGGCGACCGCAGCCGCGTAGGCCGCGGCCATCTGCAGGTCGGCCGAAACGTTGCGCCGACCCTGTCCACCGCGCGGACTTGCCGGACACGAGTTCGCCGCACTGATCGTACCAGTCGGCGACGGGAACGGGCTGCTCGTGTAACCAGTGTCTGGGATGTTGATTCGCAACGGTGGCAATGGCGCCCTGTGCTTCGGCGGTGACGGCACCCGGATACTGTTCTGCTCCTGGTCGTCCACCAGACTTTGAAACATGAGCCGTATGTTTGTACTAGGAAACCGGAACTGACATCTGAAATCAATCAAAATAGTCATTTTATCTGGCCATCTTTTCTTCAAACTTGTTTTTGCAAAATTAAGAGCATTGGGACAATTCAATTGGGAAAAAAACAATGTAGGTTGCAAAAATTACAATTAGTATTGTAACCAATACGATTTTATTTTCAACTGTTCATACATTCATTTTAATATTACTATTTTAAATATTGCAGTTGTTCATTTCATTGAAAAAGCAAATTATAGTAAGGACAACGTATGTTGCAAAAAGTACAATCAATATTGTACTCACAACGATATCATTCTTATGTTTTTTATAATTTGAACTGTTGATAATATTAAACTTTTTAATATGAAAAAAAACTAATTGTAGTAAGGATAATGTATGTTGCAAAAAGTATAATTAAACTATATCATTCGTATCTGTTAATACTTTCTACTATTTTGAGAATTATAATTCTTCATTGAAAAAAATTAATTGTACCAAGTACAATGGATGTTGTAAAAAATAAAATTTGAATATCATTCTTATCTGTTTATATTTTCTACTGTATTTTTAATATTGAAATTCTTTATTCAAAAAACAAATTGTAGCAAGTACAATGTATTTTGTCAGAAGTACGATTAAATTTTACTCACTACGATATAATTTTCAATTGTCCATACTTTCTAATATTTTCAATATTAAAATTCTTCATTAAAAAAATAAACAAAAAAATTGTAGTAAAATGGGTGTTGTAAAAGTAGAATTGAATTTTATTCACTATGACATCATTCTTATCTGTTCATATTTTCTACTGTATTTTTAAAATTGCAATTCTCATTGACAAAACAAACTCTACCAACTACAATGCACATTGTAAAAAGTACAATTAGATTAAGCTCATTACAATCTAGATTGTACTTGTAACTATACAGAAATATCTTTTTCAAATTCTTCCCAAACCATTCAGAATTTGAAACCCAAAAATACCATTTCAATTTACATAAAATTGCATTCCCCAAAAGCGAGAACCAAAAATAGTAGTGAAACTTGAAAACAAAAGTAGAACCAAAACTAGAACTGGGTCATGATCAGAACCCAAAAATTTGTGCCCAAAACAATTTTAAATCCATCGAATGTTCATCTAGACATATTTGTAACAACATTTTTGTTTACAAGGACACTGAAAAAAGGAGCAAAACATGAGTTTACGAAAACCCTCGTCGAAACTTCAATCGGAGAAGTTGGTTTGTAAACAAATGATTCTTGTCATTGAAAATGGCGGAGGGAAATTGGTTTGTTTACATTGAACCAACCAATGGAAATGAAAAGAAAAAATTTTTCAATCGCCCCGATTGGGCTCGAAAAGAGTGAGGTTAACTCGGTGTTCCCAACGTGCTCCAAATAGATTCCACGGAGAAATCAATACTCAATCAACAGCAAATTTACAAACGACGTACGAAATCAGCGCTACAAAACACGGTCGGCTACGAAAATGTAAACACGCGACTGTCTGTTTTCATCATTGTGTAAACAAAGGATAACAAGGCGCTTGAAGATTGAACATTTCATAAGAAAAACTTTTGCCTTGCAATGTCCCAGCTATTTGCACGGTCCTCTCTTTTTATAAACAAACAAACAGAGAACGAAAAAAAAAAAAACAACAAATGCCCGAACAAGCGAGCAAAAGAAAGAACCGAAAATGACTGGCGTTATAAAAACAAAGAGGCCCGTGAAATTTGCCCTTCGTGGCGTTCTCGCAATTGTAAACAAATCGAAAAATTTAAATAATAGAAAAAGAGGAGAGAGAGAAAAAAATGTTGAACGAGAGAGAAGGAGCTCGACCGGGGGAGAGAGAAAGAGCGAGAGAGAGAAACGAGATGAAAATTTTCCATAAACAGAGTGCAGGGAAGTGTTTTTGTTTACATTGATGATGTGCAAAAGGGAGAGAGAGAGAGGAGCCAGGGGGACAAAAAAGTTGCGTTGGTATTGGGGCAATTGACAAGCGGCAACGTTTGTTTGTAAATAGAAATGAAAGAAGGAAAGAGCAACGGAACACGTGCGGCCGGGGTTGTGCGACTGTAAATACGAAAATGTAAACTCACGACTTGGGCAACTGCAGAGGCGAGGCCCCCTTGCGCTGAAAGAGGCCGTCGACGAATACGCCGTTCTTGCCGTTGCAGGTCATGAAGAAGTAGGGATGGTCGTAAAAGACCTCGAGGTGTCGTCGGGAGATGAAACTCGACGGGCCCATGTTGACGTCGACCTCGCCCTTGCTGCTGTTCCTGCCGATGACGATGCGCCGCTGTCGGACCATGTACTCGAACTCCCTACCCTCGAGTCGGGCGATGGGCGCGCCCTTCGCGTCCGGGTCCCACTGCATCTTGTGCGGGCTCGCGGGCGTGCTCTTGAGCGCGAGCAGCGCCCACGCGTCACTCTCTTGAGTGGTACGCGGGTACGTCCCGGAGTCCGCGGACATCCTCCTTCGAGCACTCCTCCTTTTTGAGGTTAAGTTGCGAGTGAGCTTCGCGGAATCGCGCACACACGCGGCCAGCCGAGCCTCTTCGAAATATGGCCGCGGAGAGCACTGCGCAACCACAGACAGAGACAGACAGATTGCGCGCGCGCGCGCGATCCTAAGCTTCCTCGAGCGAGATCTCTCGCTCTCCTCGTCTCGGCGGCGGCAGCGCCAGCGCCAACGGCCTTGCACCAATGCTAATCGCGCTCCCAAGGGAGGGGGGCTGTTTGTGTCTTCGACCACCACCACCACGTGACGGATCAAGAAGAGACGTCAGTAGTAACACTTTCACGCGCCACCTACACGTCACATACACATCACAAAACAAACAAACAACCCCAAATTCTTACCCCCTCCCACTTTGCCTTACCTCCAAAATTTTCTTCTGCCTTTTTTTTTTAGTTGTCTCTCCCCCGCCCCCTCCACCTTTCCCTTCGACCTTTAATGTTTTTGTCAATATTGTTATAATAATAAGAATTGGTTAAGTTCGGAAGGACACTTGAAGGACCTAAGGGTCAATAGGTCATTTGCAAAAATTTTTTTTTTCGTCAATATTTGAAAGTTGTCGGACAATTTTGTTTGTGTACCTAAAATATTATTGGACTTCATCAAATATTATATAAAATTGTATATTTAGAAATTTATTTTTAAATTTATATAAATATAAATTTTATATAATAATATGGGACTTGAATAAAATACGGAAATGAATAAAATCAATTTTCAAATGATTCATTGTAAATCGAGTTTTATTTTACATATCGAAATGTTGTAATGTTGATGAATAACAAAAGTGTCCCGTGATGATAACAATTAAAAAAAATTCGTAAATACAATTACCTCATACATAAATATAATACGGGTTATCAGTTTCTTTCATTTTTTTTCTCTAACAAAATTATATCTTTTTTTTGTAATTTAAATTTCCTAATTGTCAGTGATTTGTTTTTGTTTATTTTCGTTGACCTTTTTGGTTCGAACCCTGACTTGATTATTTTTTAATGCGATTTTTGGTAAGAGTTTTCTGAAGAACGGTTTTGTGATAAGGAAATTATCATTATCGATCCCGGTTTAAATCTCAAATTTCTATTCCATTCATTTTATCTGAGTGTAAAAAGTTATATTCTCGGCGAGAAAAACATTGACCACGTGACAGCGCTGCCAATGACGTCACACTGCGTCATACATTTGTTATGACGAGTGCACCGATGGTGAGCGTGTTTAAGAGAAAATCATGCTAGTATATGACTGGTATATATTTACAATTTTCATAAAAAGGAAACAAAAAAATTGACCAGTCGCAACAAACGTCAAATTGTAAACAAACAAAAGATGTATTCCCACTCGAACCTCTCGAGAAACAAAAAAAATTATAAACAAAAAACGTAATAATCCTAAAGATAAAAGGAGATATCACTGTAAAGTGTGAATTGCAGTCTGTGTTCATTCTGTGACTGACTTCACTTTCGTTGGGCTTTCCGCGATTCTCATTGGTTTTCCCAATCGCGGGCCTTTTAAATAATTAGGGTTAACTTAAATGTATATTTATACTACTTTTTATTTCAACATTTGTTTATTAGGGGTTTCCTTAGTTGCGCTTTTTTGATAAAAAGTGATAAAAATTCTGTGTTCAGATATAGCTTAGTTGCGCAGAAAGTATTTTTAATTTTTTTTTAGATTCCTGGAAAATAGATTAAAGATTTAGATTTTTAGTAGTTGTGCACAAAAAATATTTTTATACTAAAATAACAAAATATATATATATATATTTTTTTTTATATAAAAACGAACTAGTTTTTCAAAAAACGTCGGTCTGTGGATTTTTTTTTTTTTAACGAACCAGAATTTTTCAAAAAACTTCGGTTCGTG
>JAAMPD010001025.1:0-31235 GCA_025266255.1 Trissolcus basalis | reverse complement strand
TGAAACACCAAATCACGCAGTAGTCGGTCCGGTGTAGGGGAATTCGTCCCCGTTAATAACTCGAAGTGGAAATACGTGCCAGTCCTCGATAAAGTCTCGCGCAAATTGCTGGGTGTAATTTGATGCGAACCGAAAATCGTTGCGGACCCGAGTGCTTCTTCACAGCGCAAACAAATGGCGTTAGAGCGCTCTGCGGGATTCTAGCATTCGCGTGATTTTCTTTGTAACCAAGAAAATTGCGCGAACGACATGGAAAGTCAAATACGTTGACACGGAAACACAACTTTGTCACTGCATTCACGCCGAAGTAATTTAAAATTTTGTTGCAAGCACCGTGCACACTTTGTAATTGGAGTGACGCGACTTTTCTTTATAGGCGAAATCATTTCATCAGAATATGAAATTCACAGTAAATCCGCGTGCATACACTTTTTCGAGATTATCTTGCATTTTTTGCGTTGAATTTAATTTACGCTTCAAATTGACTGAGCAACGCAATTAAATTCTTAAGCTATAAATTATGCATGTTGTACGGATTAATACATCCTTGAAATATAATATTGGCAACGCATAAAAAGAGGAAACATTTTTTTGCCATTGTTAAACTTTAATACCACAATGTTTGCTCGTTTTCACGTACTATGTTGAATTTCAAATCCTATTAATGACAAAACAAAATTATTCGACTGACTTTTCTGATCATATTTTTGTGAAAAAAATGTTGTTATTATTTGAAAATTGTATTATATCATAAAAATATACAAATCATGCGCATTTGAAGCACAATTTGTTCTCCATTGTCAACATATAAAGAGTTTCAATTTTACGTAATTGTCGATTTTTTTCTCTTTTACAGTCGTGTCCGACTTAGTATTGATATTGACTACTGACATACCTATTCCACTGGCATTGTATTTAACAATCTAACGCAATTTTCTTCGATCGGAACTTGTGTATTGTTCGGTAGACAAATACTTAACATAAAACAATAGTCAAGTAGAATAAAATTAAAGTCTACTCCAATCTCAGTGTGAATTATTGCTTTTCAATTTATTATACTACTTTTCAATTAAGTTTAATTGTCATTCTCAGCTGTTGATTTTACAAATTCATTTCGATTATTATTGTTAAGACTTGGGTGTAGTTCAAGAAATGGTGTTCTAATTTTTTTTGTATGAAGTGTGTGTATTCATCACGTGATAGTTTTACGGTGTAAGTTGAATTCTTTCATAGAATGACATAATCTTATCAGAAAGTTTTTCGCGAGTAACTCAGTCAATTTGAGCAGCCTGCCATATAAAAAGCCAATGCCGTGATTCGAGTCGTTAATTCGAGTCGTGATTCGGCGCCGGTTAACCGGACGAAAACGGCTACGTTAGTTGGTAAGATTGTACTAAACCGTAATCCTAAGTTTTCGAGTCGTTAGATTGTGAGTTTGCAAAAGTTATAAAAAACTGGACATTATTAGCCTGCCAGGCGTTACAGCCAGAATAACAAATTTGTCACTGCTAATCTTTTCTCTTGGTTTAAGAAAAATAATCAGAAACAAAACGTTATTGGATTCATTAGAAAAATATAATAATGAATCTTCCGTAAACATTTGGACAAAATTAATCAAAGTAAATATCTACATGATTGGCAGATGCAAATTACAAGTGGGCAAACTGTAACGGTGAATTTGATTAATTGTTTGATTACGAGAATAATGAAAACGGTGATAGATTAATGCGAAACGTAAGTTAATATGCTACAAAAGCTAAATGCTTAATGTTATAACATCGAATTATAATAACAATCAATTTGAGCGAAACCATATAATTGCGTTGTTGAAAATGTTTGATACATTTTGATTCATGCTTGCAGTGGAGAGCAAAATTAGGTTATGCAGACAATGTAAACAAAAAGCATTAAATGATTTTGAAAAAAAATTAAGGTGATTGTGCTGTTTCAGTTAAGAACAAAATATCATTAGTTCACAAAAACATGGAAGAACATAAATTGTATCATCAAAATTGTGGTACAAAATTTAAATGGTATAAAATTATAAAAATCTTAGTAAGTGATAAAATCATAGTATCGCTGTACTATTTTTTTATTGATTTTTTTATTATTAAAATTAATTTTTTTAATAATTATTGTATTAATTAGAATTATTTTTGGGGCAATCTCTCTCGGATGAAAATATATCTGCTGAAATATATTTAATTTTATTATATACTTATTGCCGCTTTTTGGAAATTTTTCATCCAATTTTTTCATATTATTTTATATTATATATAATATATACTATTTTATGTTTTATGAATTTATATAATGGGATTTGTAAACAAAATATAAACCAAATATTATACTTATTGTCGAAATATATTTTATACACGAAAAATATAATTTGTTTATAATCTCAAAATATATTTTTGCCCGTGCGAGAAGTTAAATAACATGAGTATACAAACGATTATATTTTACAATCAACAATTCAAATTAGAGGTAGATAAATACTTTTCACATCAAAATTACCCAAAAAATGATTTCCTTGAGAAATTTCTTTTAACGTATTCGCGTTTGGAATTACATCGTCTAAGAAAGACCGTAATAAAAAGTGAAATACGAAAGTCTGATGGAACAGAGTTTCGACTACTTTCTTTTGCGCAACATTTCATTTTAGATTGCTAAAAAAACGCGCAGTACAAAATTCCAAGAGAAAAAACTATTTTTAATACTTTTGATATTTTTCTCTCATTTCGCGCGAAAGTTAAACAATTCAAGACATATGCTATGTGCATTTCCATCTGTATTTCTTTCATATGCATGAACCTCATTTTTCAAGACTCAATTTCATCATTGAAATATTTCACCGAAAAAAAACGAGTTTATCCTCCTTGGCAATTTACAAAGAGCGATTTCAAGTTTTCCGTATACGGGAAAAAAGTCTCTGTCTGATCAGACTTCAGAATTGACCTAATTAGGTATGAATATGTAAGCTTAGGTGAAATTAGATCTGAATAAACAAATAAAAACAACTGTATCGAATAAATTTCGTAGATATCATCCGTCCTTTTTTTACGATGAAAATTTGTAGCATTGAAATATGATTTCAACAAAAATGTTCCCTGAATGATTTCGTAGTAGAGTGAAAACTATTTGGAGTGTCTCATTCAATTATCTCTGACTTGTTCTGGAAACTTCGTTATAGCGTACAAACGGTCTAGCATATCGTCGCCTCGTGAATTTAGTGTCTCGGATGTCGCTAGGGTGGCATCTGGCGTTGTTTACGCATTGATATAATATTTAGCTATACTCTTGGTAAAATGCCTCTCGCGTTCCTCAAGCTTCGAGTCTTAAAAGACGACCTTAGATTTATGAGATTGAAGATTTATTTTTCATACTCTCGTTTTATTATTTTCCTTTCAGTATACCAAGATTATAATTAATGCTACAGCGTTAAATTAAATTAATAATATTTTTACTTTAATTTGAAATAACCATTATTCAAGAAGTGAAAACCTGTCCAAATTATCAGTACAAATTTTCGTAGAATGATTCATTTTAATTGTAACGCAACGTTATAACGAGGTCGGAACTTGCACCAATCATTAATTTAATTAATGAACACTTTTAAATTTGAAGTCTTCAATGCAAAAATCGTGCCGAATGATCCGCTACATGATTCAAGTGGGTCGTCAATACCGTGGAGATAACGCCGGCACCTACATTAACTCGTTCACTCAAATTACGGTAAATCATAAAATTTCATATTTTCTTCAATAAAATGTTAACCTCTCCAATTATATTATTGCGTTGATAATTCAATATTCATTCGTTTTGAATTTTCAATTACTCGAAAAATGGACAGTAGAAGTTATTAATTTTTTTATGCATGGTCTTAATTATTATCTCTGACATAAAAATATATGAATTCTATTTCGAAATCCATCTGAGAAACATTAGAGTCTTTAAATTACAATTTAAGAGTTTTTCATCATGAGATTGCTGACATAATTACATTTTTGAAATGCCATATTTTGTTATTGATTGGACACTCACTTAAGGCAATTCGTGATTTTGAAAACTTCAATAAAACTCCTAAAAATGAGCTTATTCCATAAATACTCCAGTGCTTACTTTAGAGTGATACAAAATTTCTATGAATTTCTAATTATTCGGATAAAAATATAAAGCTGAACACTTGCAAATACTATGCAAAGTTTGTGTATTTTTTGCAATGCATTGGAATGACTTTTAATACTTAAAGTTTCCCGAGCGTCAAAGGCTATATAAACTTCTCCCAATATTTTTACTAGAAAAGTGTGAAAAAAGTTAAACGTTTTGGTAAAAAAATGTTACCCGGGTGGAGCTTTGGTCGATTTAGCTAATACTATGCCAATATTTTTTTAAGGTGATTCCTACAGTCAAGCTTATTACGATACCTATTCCACTGAATCATTTAGTCACTTTTTTAAGAGTTTTAAATGAACTTTTTCATGTTTAATGAAAATAAAATGATCCAGTTAAAACATTTTCCCCGACGTCAAAATTATTTTCATTCATTTTAATTATTGCAAAAACTTTGTTATAAATGTCATATTGTTTATTGGTTTGATATCTATTGTTATAAACAAGAAATCGTGAGTGAATGTTGATTTTCACAATACGTATTATCTTGTACAGGGTTAATGAAAGGTATTCATTTATTCCTAATGTTTTGTTCAAACAGCCGCAGACTTGAGAAATCCCTCGAGTTTGAGCTGCCTGTCAAACTGATTCGTGCACTGGTATTTTTGTGTGTGCGCGAACAAACTCTTCGAAGACCAGCGAGATTCAAACGGAAGCCATTAGTCAATACCGTGGAGTGCATACTAACACTGACAGCCATACAAAACGCCGAGACACAGTGAAGCTGGGTCAACTGCGTCACGATAAACACGCCACATTCAACGGGGTGTACGAACAAAAAGTAGCTCATGCGTTAAGTTGCTAATGCGATGATGTATGCCCGCGTGAAATCATTTTCTGTTTTGCAGCGCAGTTTATCTTTGACCTTACAAAAATGGTATTTTATTAACCGAACTTCATCACAAAATTAATGCATCAATTTCGATATCACCGATTCGGTTCATATCACGCAAATTAACTAATTTTTTTGCGAAATTGTATCTGGTCTATGTACATTTGCATTGCCACCAATTTCATACAACCAAATGAAAACATTAACAGATGCGCACCAATGCTTTCCAAACGCAAACACTACTACAAATGATTATTTCTCGTTTTTTTATTTGGACGATTAACAACGATGGGCAAGAAGTGCCTTAAGGATGCATTGAAATGAGTATTCTACTCTTTTAATTCAAACGGGGGAAAAAAGTTCTTGAAAAAAGCGAATATTCACTGTTTGAAAACTTTACACTTATTTGATTTTAAGAATGTAATGTTTTTCATTTTCTATTTTTACAAGAACAACGTTAATATAACAAAATGAAATACTGAAAATATACGAGGTTTTGGTACGTTAATAATGTGAAAAAAAAACTTCAGTATTAATCTTGAAGCAAATAATAGTATGAACTGCGCTATCCAGGGCTACAGTATTGTACACTGTAAAAAGAGCGGATGCAAAATGTGAGGAAATGAAAATGCACCCAACTGAATGCTGTCGAGGGTAAATATTTCTGCAAACAAACCGAAATGACGTTGTATGTAAATAATGATTCGTAAAAGTTGAGGACAATACGGTACCCCAATCACATTATAAGCGTTGCTTTATATTGTACAATCAGCTTCAAGCTTTAAATAAACGAAATTTCAACGAAAAAAAAAAAACAAACAAATATTTACAACAATGGAAATGTTATTTTTTTCAAGTCGTATGAATGTATTCCAGTTAACTAATTCTTGTATGCCTTTTCTTGTTTCGCAAAAATATTCAGATATATTAAAAAATGATACACACATATATATATGGTTACATATACAGAGGCAGTTGAGGTATTTACGAAAAAGTGGAGTAGTATATTATAGTTCCAAAATTAGGTTTATATGAGTCATTCCACGCGAAACATCCATTTAGATGAACCCAAAATATCAATTAATTGGAAATGAAAAAAAAAAAAAAAAAACAAATGGAATAATCTTCTAAAAAATAAAACTTAAGCAGCAGCCACATATAAGCTGTAGCCGTCAGAGTAATATAAAAAGTGGGTTTGTTTACAAAAACACATCAAGGTCAGGGGGTCATTAACAATGTTTTTCCTCAAATCAATTCGATATTGCAGGCAAATGTTAAGAAATTTAAAAAGTCTTATAATATATTTTATATTAAAAAAATATACAATTTTTGTGTGACCTTTCGACCATGAGTTGTTTTTGTAACACACCAACCTCGACCCTTAACTGTTTCTAGCTTTTACAACATAATTACTAATAAAAATACTTTTACCATTTTTTATGTAATAAAATATATCAATAATCGATATTTTTATTGGGGAATTTCAAAAGTACTAAGTTTAAGCTTCAAAATGGTCTACAGTTTTAATAATTCATATGAAAAACATTATAGTTATGGCAAATTGAAAATTGGTATCCCCTAGGAAGGACATAATATTTTACAATTCTAAATATTTGCCTAAAAAAGTATGTCGCTACAAATTGTTTTTGTGCCACAAAATTTTTTATTATTTTAATTTCATTTTATTTTAAAACAATTTTGAATTTATAAAATATATTGTCGTAAGTTACACAATTACTTCAACTACTCGTACTGCATACATGCAATCATTTATATATTTTATATGTACTATATAGTTTTTTTGTCTGAATAAATAGAAATGAAACATTATTTAACAACTCTTCGTACCAGAAGGAATATACTCGCCTAACCTCACATTAACTTACTAACGTAATACAAACAAGCGCGCCCATGCTTTTCATACCGAACTAACATGCGCAAGATTCTCCGTTATTTTCACACCGAGACGATTCATGACTCATCCGGGGCGATGTGGTAACAGGCAAAGAAGTAAGATATTTATTGTTGATTTTTTTGGTCATGAAACGAGCAGGTTTTTTATTTGCTTATTTTTAACCTTTTATCTAAAAAGACGGGTTTTCCTGCAAAAAGTCAACAAAACCAGAAAATCTTGAATAATATTTATAGCAGAATCATTCGTTTCATGTGAAAAAATTGTATTTTATCAATATTTCAGTAGAATGATTTAATATTATAATGGATTCCCAACATAAAAAACCGTAAACAAAACGGAAAAGATAAAATAATGAAAAATTGAATTCTTCGTTATTATATTTTTGTTCTATCAACTCAGTTCAGTTTTTTCAGATTTACTTGATGTCTTTTTGATACACGAAGTAAAAATAAAACTCGATACTAGAAAAAATACCGTTACGTTCATTATTGAGTTTATTGATTGAAAGTTACAATTAAGAAATTATTAAAATCATCCAATCACGAACTCCATTTCTGTCATTAGAAGTATAATTAAAAAATCAGTACTGCTGGTGGTTGAAGATTAGTTACTTTATTTAACTGCGCATAAGAAATTACTACAGAACAAAGTTTAGATATCACCCTTAATGTTTAATGATGCAATATTCACCGATGAAAATGTTCTGCATTCAAATTTGACTTTGTTATATATTCATTAACAATTTGAACTAGACGAATTTCCAAACTTCAGTAATTACCTACATAAGGAAAACTATTCGAAAACGTGACTGCAATCATAAAATTTAGGACTTCGTTGTTCTCGCATCAATTAATTGTTGATATCATTTGATAAGTCATGTTTCAGGCTATTAATTTTCATTTTAACTCTTCATAGGACAGACGCTTCAAAATAATTCAATTAAATTAACAAATTACGTTAAAAGTTTGGAATACGTCATGCAACAATTTTAACCGTTTTCTTCAAAAAAGATTGAGGACTATTTAAAATAATAATTTCAAATTTTTAACTACTTGAATAAGAAACAAACAAAAAATATATATTATAAAAGTATAAAAACACTTTTTGAGAACTTTTCGGTCTTTCAAATTAAGAAAGTAGGAATGTTTACAATTCGGGCGACGTCCTTGAGTGGAATTTAAATGCAGAAAAATGTCCAAAACAAAACTTTCAAACGTGACAACTTGATTTGTTTGTTAGAAGTCCTGTTTCTATAGAAACCATTCGGATCACATTTATTCTAGTTGTTGTTTAAAGGTATGTGAATTTTGTTTTGCAAAGCTATTTTTCAACTATTTTTCATACTTAAAGTTGTTTTTGATTTCGAATTAATTCATTCAAAAAATAGAGTTAGAAGACAGAATAATCATAAAATCATAAGAAATGTTTCATCATTTTGTATTGTAATAAATATTAATTAACAAGAGAGTGGACACGTTCATTGTGTGGAAAATTTTCTTGCTTCTAGATAACTGGATTTAATTAATCGCTCTTAGTCGTTGAAAAGACCTTTGACTAACTGTCAGTTCAAAGTTTTCATGATCTTTTGAGCAACAACTAGAATCGCGATGGGAAGGATTTTTCGAAAGAAAGGGAACAAAGATGAAATTACAATATGAAATTGAAAATCAAACATTGAATTTTTTTCGTTCAACTTCGAGGACTCTTTTTCGCTTCTCAACAATTCTTTTAGAGACACTGAGCTGAAAATAACGATGGTAACGATCACGAACAAGAAATGCCTTAATTACTTTTCTTCACTGGGACTTTTCGCAACGCCACGCCTCGACTGTACATCTTCTTTGAATTTTTCAACTCGTTGAATTTTAAAGCTGCACTCATCTGCGATACACTTGTCGAAATAAAGATAGGAACTACATTTTCAAGAAAGATTTTCGATTATGGTACCAAATTTCAAGTAAGATTTGTTACATCGTTAAACTCGAGTTGAACTCGAGAAATATACGTTCAACTTGACGAAACAGAATTGACGCAAAATGATTTTTTTCCATCTATTTTTCTACTGTATTTTTTCCTTTGATATTTTTTTACAATTTGCTTTTACAGTGGTTGGAAACTACTTTCTAAAGAAAATTCAACAAAACTAGTTCATCAGCGACGGAATGAAACGCTAGCAACTGTAATTTTGGGTGACTGAACATTGCAGAAGAGCAACGAGGAGGTGGTTAGGGCGTTCTTAAATTAGCGTGATGAATGGTCGTTGAAACGTACTTCTGTTTAGCCCGAATGACTGGTCTGACCAAACATGCTTACTACTACTAACGCCAGTACAGCTATTAAGCTCGCCACTTATGCTATGCTCGATTTCCCCGCAGAATCACTAGTCACGATAATGCTACATCTTCTGGATCAATGCAGTATTCGTTACGCACAATAAGCCGTACTGTCGATCCATTGATTTTCACATCACAAAAGCTTTCAATGCGGATTTCCAACTATCCATCGAAATATCTGTATTTATATCTCCGATTAGCAATATTTGACTGAGTATCGAGTCAAGCTTCTCATATGACAGCTATGTTTATCTCTCGCGTAAAATTATTCGTAACGGCCACTGGGTCACATAAAAAAAACAAACATTTCAACTTAAACATGAAAATGGAATTTTTGTGCGCAATTGAATATGCTTTCAATATTACATCGTTTGAATAACAAATTTTTGGTTAAACGCCACATGCTTAAATGATAGCAATAAATATGTTAACTCAACCGCAAATACTCTCGACCAATGCACAATTCACATCTCTCACAAAAAAACAATATCATCAGTAATTTGATTTGAAATTGAACAAATAATTTCATTGACTTGTAAAACTCGTGACATAACTTGCATTACCGTTGGATGTACGAGAGCAAAATTTTACTTTATTCCCTCTATTTGATATGCTTACTAATATAAGTGAATTTTTGTAAAAGTTTGTCGACAGGAGAAAAACTTGTAAGATAGCGAAGACGTATTTTAAGAAAGTCATTAAAAGCTGAATTTCCATATTGTTTGATAAACCGGCATGGTAAGTTAAATAGTTGTTCAAAGTTTTGTTCTTCTTTTGCATCACTGAAAAAGTATATTTCATTACACAGCTAATTTGATTTCATTCAACGTACAACTAATTAAGTGCTATGAAAAATTTTCCATGAACACACGGAGAGAAATGAGGTAACTATTTATACTAAGTTCCTAAACTAATTGTCTACGAAAACTGAAAATTTATACAAATTACCTAACGAGGTATTAATTTTGTTTCTAAAGAATTTCAGAAAATTGTTTAATATTCCGATCGAATTTCAACAATCTCATTTGATTGCGTTTACCATTAACATCCAGAAATTTTGGGGTATGGCCTTACGCGTTTCGAGTGGCGCATAACCTATAGAAGGGCTTGAGTTCGTGGCCAAACACCAACAAAGATTTTAAAAGGAAAAACTTTAATGAAAACCAGCAGAATTTAAAATCATCTTGAGATTCAAACAAAATAATTTGTTTTAAATTGTTTGTAAACAAAATTAATAAGTTAACATTTTCTATAGATTTTTTGTTTCCTCAAATGATTAATCGAGAAACTTAGTAAACATTTTTACGTCATTTGTCTTTGGGTAAAAAGATTATTTTCTGGAAAAATTGATGATCAAAGTTTTCAGTTTCACTGATACACGACAAAACATCATCAATGCATGAAAAACAATTTTTTAAATTCATTTTTTCATAAGTATTGAAAACTATCACGTCTTGTTTTGAATTTCAGTTCTCATCCATTTGAATATGTTATGTTTATGTATAATAAGTATGTTAATATATATTAACATATTAGAAAAGTAAAAACAGTCAAGGAGTAAAATGTAGAAGTAACTTTTGAGTATAATTATCAAGGTGGCTATTTGGGGTCGGCTGCTGGGGTAGGAATAGCTCTTGGGCGCCAGCTACAGATGGGCGTAGGTGGAGTGTTGGCGATAAATCAATATATTCAACTCACGCAGGGCCGTAACGTTGTCAAATCTCCGGCCCGTTCGTCCGTCTCGTGATACCTCGGTGATATCGGCCGGCCGGGATCGACGATTGAGCATAATCGATCGGCATTGTTTCACGAACTGCGAATATTTATGATCGCATTGGCACGCTCGTTGCAATTCATCTTACATAGCTCGTCGCATTTGCCGGTGCATTTTATTGGTCTCCGATACGCCGATACAGTCTGCGATCGTCGCGTATTTGCTATCCAAATGTAGAGTGCTATCAAGGGGCTGTGCGACGTTTAGTTTTTTTCCTCTCGTTTTACGAAGATTTTTCATAACGTTTGTCACTTTTATTTCATTTGTTTTTTTATTGCTTTTTCACTGTGTAGTTAAGGCTTTCTTATATCTAAGGCGGACAATTAGATAAAATGTTTTAAAATATTCTAAACAAACAAAGATCATAATCCACTGAAATAATAATTTTAATTGAAATATATTGTATGCTCGCTACATTAAATTACGCTCGAGTGAACATTTTAATAAATTTCTGTTATGTTTGAAACGTTAGTATTTGTCATAGAAATTTCATTGAAAGTCGATTGATTAATATTTTTTGATGTTCAGTAATATTTGTTCAGAAAAGAAATGGCCAACGCTGATATATAAAAGTACGTTTTTAGAGACATGAATAACGGAAGAAAAAGTTAGATATTAAACATAAAATAATAATAAAAATAACGAGGAAAAAGTTTGAACATATTATTGTAAAGAGAAAACGAAGAATCAACTGAAAATTTGTTTCAAGTACCCATGATTATAATTAAAGTTATTTTAATTATTATAAAGTTAATTTAATGAGGTCATGCAGACTTTTATGAAAATTGTTTTTTAAGCAAAATTTAACGAGAATGTTATTTGGCATCGACGCAATTTTTTTCTACCATTTAATTCGATATCCATTTTATTCAACATGAAAAACAATAATAATTCTAAGAATTCGCCTGCAGAATTAACGCTAAAAATCTTTAACATATTAATTATGAAATTATGCTACATTTTTGTCACGCGTGGAAAACATGATTTTCATGAAATTCATAACATAACAACCCAGAATTATGATGCATTATTACGGGTTTTTGTGACAATTTCATCGTTGTACATGCCGGATTATGCAAATTAGTAATTCGAATAACACGACTGTTTTGTTTCATGAAAAAAAAAACCGCAGTAAAAATTGGACTAAATTAGAAGCAATTGATTCGTTGAAGATGTCTTTTGAAATGTTGTTTTCACGCCGTCAATTCGCGTTTGACTTTTTATTTTGATGTACAAGAAATGTAGGTTACGTCATGGTGACTCACATTCTTAACATAAATTAATTCATTTTAATCATACAGCTTTGAATTTCAAAATACTTTGAAATGTTTTTCATCAAACTTAAAATATTTCTTTTTTATGATTAAAATGAATTTTTAATGTATATATTGTTTATTCTTGTTTTATACTCAAACAGAATAAACGTAAAAAATTAAATGAATCGTGAATAAAATTTTGTATTTTCTACTAGTTATTATGTTTTTTCGTTTAAAAATTGTAAACGTGTCGAAAATGGAATGAAGCTTCGTGTTTATATATGCGTTTTTTAATGAAGAGAAAGAGAATCTTGTATGTTCATGCAATATTCAGGCAGAATATAAATGGCAATAATAATTAGCCCGGAACTCTGAAATAACAAGAAAAAGAATGCTCGGTTAATCGAGCTGAAAATATATCAGTAGGAATGAACGAATGTTTCATTTATATGGAAATGCGACTTCATTAGCAAAAAGATCATTCGTCATTGTTACTTAATTATTCGACATTGAACAATATTTGATATCTGAAAATGAGAAGCTTAATTGCGATGCATTGAAGGATGAAAAGTGCGTAATTTTCAATGTCCCACTGATTACGATGCCTCTAAATGTATTCTGACGTGATAATGATTGCTGAGTATGAGACGCGCAATAAATCATACCTTCATTCCTACACACGTCGTTTTATTGAAAAGTACGATTTCAACGATTTTATATATGGCCATCATATATCTACAAAAGTAAGACCCCAAATGAAAATAGTACATTGTTTGTGTGCTATATAATACATAATTATTAACCAATTTCAAGCAACTATCATCGGATTAGATATAATCGAATGTGCGATCGAATGCATATGCAAATTTCGCATAATCACATATTTATACTGACGTTAAAGACTACTCGTTATTATACACTATATGCTACAATATCGAACAAATTCACTTGATACATTATTTCTCTAATGAACGAGTTTGTTATAATAAAATTTGGATGGTACTTCAGAGCTCTTTCAGATATTCTCGACTCAAACAAGTTTTTCAAGTAGTGTAAGTCAACGTTTGATCAAACATTGAGTTCAATTTTTTTTTATTTAAAAAGATTTTTATTCAGACGGAGATGAAATTTCTCTGATATCAGTGTAATCTTTGAGTTCATAGTTTATTTTTTAGATTGTTCAAATAAAGTTATTCGCATACATTTTTCTATTTACATTTCATTTCCGGACGTCCTGATGCAAAACATATTGAGTAATTAAAACGAGAACTTATCAATTCTGGATATCTTTTGCATGAAGTAACAGTGGCAGCGTAATCAAACTTGTTGCACACAAGTGATAACGATGGAAAAGTCGTTATTTGAATGCACTAGCGGTCTTGGAACGCCCGATAGTTCTCTTATCACAGGTGGTGTTCTTTTTGGCGACTGAAAATAGAACCTTGTTAATTCGGTCGCACGCATTCCAGTCACGTCTGTCCCTTGACACCACACTGGTGCCAAACTTCCGTCATTTAAACTACTGTTACGAACGCTGCTTCTATCGCACACGTCTATCGCAGATAAACGTGCAAGCTTTTTTCTACTTTTATTATTTAAAAAACCTGTTCAACGCAATACACCGAATCGTATTGTGATAAAAGTTTATATTCACGTTTGTTCGGATGGAAAAAAATGAAACAAAAATAGCAGAAAAAATTTCTGAGTATTACAGGTCCATTTACAGTTGAACAAAATTTTTATAAGCTTCGAAATCTAACATGGTTTTTTTGTTTTTGAAAACCATTTGGCTTTAGCTTTTTTTTCGTATGATATATGTATATGAATATGAATCTATTTTGAGTATTGCATAATTTCGAATGCAAATAAGTGTTTCCATTAAAAAGCAAATAAGTGTTTGAATTGAAGCGTTTGCAATGCAAAATTTGATATTTTGTTCAGACCATAAATAATGGAAAATATAACGGTGCTGTGTCGATCATTTAAGTTGGTAAAATGTTGACATCATTGTCAATTCTGTTGAAAACGAAAATATTCAATTCTTCAAATGTTCAAACAAATGCTTTATACAACAACAAAAAAGAATGTATCAAATTTTTTCTGCCGTTGTTTGACTAGATATAAAAATAAAATTGTTCGAAATAAGGTCAGCTACATATACAAAATTTTTGTGTGCATAATGTGCAAAATAGTTTCCGCTTTGAAACGGAATTCGTTTCGGAGGTTGAGCTCATGTAATGAAAAATATTAAAAATTAACAAAAATAGTGCTTTTTAGCGAGCATCGTAACTCCGGTCAAGTGAATAATATAAAATGTTTCTACACAACGTCGACTCGTTTGCGTTTCGATCGAGCCAAAAGGAAATATGTTTTTGAGCTGAATTACTTTGTTATTATTTACTTCTGCGAGTATGATATTTTTAATTAAAGATGCACTTCTTAGATCTATATATAAGAAAATGTTAAAGGTCGGTGTGAAGAGCTTTTGACCTGCATTTCATGTTACCTCAAAACGTCTGGTTTCTATTATGAATCTTTCGTTTCGTGTTTTTGACGATATGTGTATGCTATAGAACTGAAATGTATAACAAGGCGTTATTTGTGTAAGTTGATACCTATGTAGGCTTTTGCGTCAATCGGCTTTTCAAGTTTTATTTTCAAGAATAGAAATCATAACAACTTGTTATCAACTCCAACAATTTTTCAAATTTCGAACGAACGATGAGAGTGATGTATTTATTTACATCACAAGTTTTTGTGCCGCGCATGAAATCAATCGCCAAAACTCGCAGGATTCAAATAATAACAACCAAGTGTTATTGTTCGCGTTTTCATACTAGCTGTATCAATAAAGATGTACCTTATTACAGTTTTGATTTCATTTCAGTAGAGTAAGTAAACACTCGGCATATCATGCAGCTTCTAAATTATTTGGTGCAAACCATACATTTTATAAATTTCATATACCAATTGTAAACAAATGTGAGACTCGCTCATATTAAGTAGTACGAGTCAACGGATAATCCAGCGAAGCAATTTTTTGTACGATTATTTACGAAACACTGCTGTTATTAAAATGTACTCAGTTTCATCGAAGCAATAGCAGCGTCCTTATATCTATTGGTGATTAAGAGCGGACGTCGTTAATACATCAGGTATCAACTTAATGAGAATCATAATCCCATTCGAGCAACTGCTTAAATTGTTAACGTTATTAAGCCAGTTTCCAGGTCATCGTAATGATCCAGTTAGTGTTCGGTCTGCAGAGAATTCAGTCTTGTCTTGTCGATGTATACGTTTACCGCTAGATGCATTATACAGGTAACAACTTCTGACCGCAAGTGTATCATGCAAGACAGATGACATGACTGAAGCTTTATTAAACGGAATGCAAGGAACTGACGGAGCTGGACGCGGAAAGTGCCCGGTATACATTGTTTAGAGAGTGAATTGGAAAAGCGGCGATACAGTGATATGTTTTGAGCAACAAACTTTGTTGGACGTTGAAAATCATCAACACTTCTAAGACTTCGATTGAGCGAAAGATTAGCGGATACCGCGAGGTTTCTTTGCAAAAGTAAAACGATTATAAGGGATCAGTTTGATCCCAGCATGGCTTAGGTAAGTCTAAACTCTGCTTTGACAGGTTAAGCTTTTCATTACCCACAGGAGTTGCCAGTTCGGTATACAGAGGTTAAGTGAACATTCCTCTACATTTTCTTGTTGTATTCAACATAGCATTGTTTTCAAGCGATTGAACATTTTACGTTCTCCTTTTGTATCAGCATTTGAACTTCTCAAACTTAAGTCGACTTTGATGATGAAATTTTCGAAGCGAAAGAATTTTTCGTGTACAAAATATCGGTTTGAAAATATTTGAGATGCATTGGAACTGAAGTAATGAATAATTTATAGAAATTTTTACGTCATAAACACTCGTTTTCAATAAAACATATGCACGCAGGAAGTTTAGTACTTTGTGATCATTATGTTATCAAAATTCTAATTCGCAAGAAAGTTTGAGCAATCTATACGCGATATCCATCAGAATACTGATTATGGTCCGGGAAGAAGTTCGAAATTGTCTTTAGCAAAATATAGGTTTCTGTGAGGAAATTAGTTCGAACTATAGTTGAGTTTTGAACGGTTCAAAATAATGGACGAAATGCGTGCGCCACAATGACTAATTAATCAAAGTGTACTCTTCAACATTTATGAATAATAACTGGGTAAAATTATCTAACCTGCAAATTTGGCGGACAATGGTCTAGTAATTCTAGCATATGCCTGATATTCTGCGCATCCTGGATGACGAAATTCAATTCCATGTCAAATTCGCCGCCCACCAGCTGAAACAAATAAAATAAACATACATATGAATTTCACTAGCAAATCCAGAACAGTCATTTCAATTATTTATTGCTTTTGTTATTTGAAAATTCGCATAACGCTTATCATGGAAAGTTGATTTTGAAATAAAAAAAACAGATCAAAGAAGCGTTTATATCACAAACTCATCTCTCGTTTTGCATTTTAAATATATGTAATCGGACAACTTAACGTTTTGCATTGCAAATGTTGGCGGTCGCGTGGTACTTCAACTACTCACACAGAAAAGTTCCCCAAAATAACGTAACCAATGACTAAACAAATACCGCGCTATCAGAGGCTGGTCATTTACATGATAGAAGACGTTATTTATGATCTAACACGAGGGAAAAATTCGCAACAACTTTAAATTTTGCTGGATCAGAATATTAATTGAAATAATGACTCGACTTAAACCATCAGATTTGTTTACTGTTTACCATCGCAAAGGGTAGCTAAATAATTTCACATGGCTGTTTATGTAAACCTTCACCATTGTTATACTATGTTAAACAAAATTGAAACAATTTCCTCAATTTAACAATACCTTTTAGAGACTGTTCTTTGACTGTTTGATATTTTTTCATTTTAACTGCTTGTATAAGTATTGAATAAGCGCAAAGGGGGCTGCACCCCCTGGTCGTTAAAAAAATTCCTTTTTTTTCAGAAAGTAACTTTTTAACATTTATAAGCAAAGTTTTGTTTTTAAGAAGTTTAGCTCATGATCACTCAACAACAGAAAAAGGTGATTGAACGAAATGCTACTTTTATAAGAAACGTGAAAAATAAGAAATTTAAAAAAAACTAAGAAGGATTAAAACTGAACAACGCAAGACCGAACGTGGCAAGGAGAGAAACTTATTTTCATCTGTATTAAATTCCAACCTTCAGCAAAGAGGTTTGGCGTCTTTAAATACGTGCACCCGTATCATTCAATTCCTCCAATCGAGATTTTCAGTTAATATTGAGAAAATTCTTAATCGATAATTCTTGTTAACATTTTCGTCGTATCTTCGTTACGAAAAATCCGACTTTAGTGATGAAATAGAAAAATCACAAGTGGAGCTTATAAATTGCACGGAATCGCTTAAGTCAAACTGACATTCCATTTTACTCAACGACAAAGAATGGTGTTTTCGTGAAAATGTTTTTGTAGCCTCTTTTTTATCAGTTCAAAACTTTCTCCAAACTTTGAAATGTTCATAAAGTGGCTAAAAACGTTTTTCTTCGTTTATTTTTTGTTTATCATAATTTTTTGCTATGAGCTAATGAATTTTTGAATAAATGTTAAAGTTTTATTATCAAAAGTTGATAATTAAATTACAGCAAACAGAATTACCAAAATAGACATTTCTTTATGATTAATTGGGATGAAATATGTTGCAAGTCAAAGTTGTGTTGAGAGCAAATAAGTGAGTTACAAAATGGTGTTTTGATAAAGTTTGCTTCACAATTTTGTGCTTTACGTTCATCCAGCTCTTGTTTTTTCAGTGAAATGAAAAATTGCAGAAGAAGGCACGAAGCATTGTTTCTTTTCTTTCGTCGAGTTTTGCTTTGCGCTCGTAAATTTCAGCTCCATGGTCTGCGCTGTGAATGTATGGTACGAATCAATTTCTTCTAGAGGCATTCGATTTTCTTTCATTCTCCTCTCCAGATATAATAAAAACGTTTCTAATGTATACCATTCTTCCATATATCTAATAATTGTTTAACTTCATTAATTCAACTCTTTATACAGTTCAATTAATTCAAACACCTCTATTTTCTTATATATACACTTTATAAACGAGTGTCTTAAATTAAGACCTTTTGTTATAGTCATTTTTAAGACGTTTTTAAGACACTTATTAAATAACACATTGAATTAAGCCAATGATGTCTTAATTTGATACGTTGAGTGTCTTGAATATTGACATTTTAAAGACACTTTTACTAATTTAAGATACTTTGTTGTGTGTCTTAATGGGCAATTTTTGCAGCGTATTTGATGAAAAAATTGTTTCACAGGCTCGTCGGTATAACAGTTCAACGAAGTTACGCATCCTACGATATTAATCATAGAAAATTCAGAAACAACTGACTGCTCCTAAAATTGAAACAAAAGGCAGGCTCGTGTTCGTTTTTTTTATGAAAGTGAGGCATTGAAGTCACATTTCCTTTAATCGGCTGAAACTTCGAACAGTCTATTGTTTCCGCTTATGATCGGCAAAACTCACGTACGAGGTATTGTAAGGTTGTTCGAATGGAGAGAGAGGACCATTGTGCAAATGTACAATTAGCACTCGAATCGATTCGAGATTTGGGCGTGCAAGAGTTCTGCGACCAAGTTCGAGTACCTAGCTGCGGTCGCACAAATTATCACAAAATTGAGTCGACCCGGACTCATTTGCAATTCTACAACGAAACTTTCGCGCAATCGCGGTATCAATTTCCAAACGTTTTTGACCGTCCGTATTATTAACGCCCCTTTTTTCCTATTCAAGTTGTCTGCAATTTTTTTGTTTTATTTTCGTTCAGCAAATTTAAATCCAATTGACCGATCGACCGATATTCCCCCATCGCTTTATCTGATACAAACTCACAAGACCCAATTTTTGTCCAATTTATTTCATAGTCCTTGGTATAAAGCTTTTTTTCATATTTTTTTTCACAGAGAAGAAGATAAGCTTTGACGTAACACGACGGGTCATTTTTTTCAGCTCGCCGTTTTGTTTCAATTACTTCGTTTCAATTTCCATTTGAATTTAGCGCAGCTATTTATGTAATTGGACAAATTCGATTGTACTGCAAATTCGATTATCTGAATCAGTAAACAACGACGAGTAGTAATTATCAGTTTGAATTAATTTTTTTTATACGGACACGTTAAAAGGGAGATTTCAACTGTCATATTTTTGACTCTGCATAGTAGATTGGTGACAATAGAAGAAGTTCAAAAACGATATCGAGGAGCATTGTGAACTTTGGACGATAATTTATGCAATTAAATTTGCACTTATACCAAGATGCCCCAGTGTCCTCAAAATACTCTTCTGTCACTCCAGTCCTGCCACTCGTCATCACCGCTCACCGAGCTTCGCTTAATTAATGAGACTTGTGACACGCCGCTGCGAGCCGTGCATACTACTTCCGCTTTAACGAAGCTACCTGGGAGCATCTCTCCGAAAGAGGTTACACGGTCTTCTTCAACGGATGCTAATACAGAGACACATGTCGGCCATGAAAAGTATACAATTTGTTTAATATCTAGACTATCAGTTCCATTTTCTAAATGACAAGTTTCAAAATTGTAGATATCTGAAATTTCTTAATCCGAAATTGAATAAGAACGATATTAAATCATCATGTAGCAAAATAAAAGTTCAAATTACCGCATTTTAATTTGTTATTTTGTTCGGCTCGTTGACTTAAATTTTGTTAACCGTTGATACATTAGGAGGAGCATTCACGTTTTCAACCGGTGGTACTTTCGTAAAAACACTTGCTCAAAATGGGTTGCATAATTAAAATGCCGAGAAAATATGCGAATAATAATATAATTCATTTTGTTTGCATCAAAGTTTAGATGACATCCGCGTTAAATTTTGGCAAGAGTTGTAAAATATGGAGATTTGATTTTCGCGACGTAAAGTAATAAAATGCATGTGAATATGTTTGCAGATGAAGTTCGCACACTCGAGCGTCCTATCGATTTGAAATTGCATTTTACTTATTACAACAACAACAACAATGATCCAGTTGAATTGAACTTTCAGGTTTCATATTTAGTAAACAGGTAAATTGCCCGAACTTTTGTTCAGTGCTCGCATAGCAACATTCAGATTACGCTAATTGAATTTCCCGTTCTCACAAATGAAATGCCAATTCGTTTGTATGAAACCGTAAGTTCAACAAATTTCAAGTACAAAGAAGTGGATGGACAAATGCAAAATGTAAAATTGTAATTTCCCCCTTTTCAAAATTCAAATCAAAATGAGATTAGCATTCAAAACCAAGTGGAACTTTTCGCAACTATTAAACTACTCGGTGCGGCTATTCTTTAACCTAACTCACGTTACCCCGAACGACTTTTGTGACTTGCGATGAACCCTGCGGAAAGATACGCGCCACACATCCTTCCTCCGTACATTTCCGGGAGGTACATGGAGTTGAAAAATATGCAAAGTTGGTTCGATCGCGAAATATAACTCTTCGGGCAAAGTAGAAAACTTTGGCACAAACGTTTCACGTGAAATTAAAACTTTATTGCTCGCCCTCCGCACGCAAAGCTGTAGAATAATTATGATTTTCAGGTACAATTTCAATAACGTCTTCTGACAATGGATCCAGTTTCACCAGTCGAACATTCGAAGTTACAATCATCATCCCAACAACAATGAAAATATTCCAAGATGATTCACCAGTACTGATTTATTGAGATGTATTACTGTACTTAAGCTTTCTCAAACGTCGGGTTATCCAGAGACACATTCACGTGGGAGTCACGGAATTTAAGTCATTTTGTATTCGAGATTTGGGATAGCAATAACTTGCTACGCAACTTTGACGTTTAGGCTGACGAAAGCTGCGAGTTTAATCTTGAGAATACATGAAGTTTGCTGCGTCGTTGCACGAAACGACGTGCGTGTGCCAAATCAATGAAATATCCAGACCGAACATTTCTTGCGCCAACTTAATCAGAGAATTAAAGAAAAAAAAATGCGAGCGACTAGCGAAGGTGATAATGAATCTGGCACGGTTATTCGGCGAGTGATTTATCAATCGAAACGTTGAGAAAAGTGCGAGTAAACGTGACTTGGATAAGTTAATTAGTTGGATGGATTCAATTTGTCAGCTAAATCAATGCAAGTTATGTCTAAGTTACTTCAATCAATTTAACAAGCCTAATTCATTCAACTCTCGCAAACTTGGCTACTTACAGCGAACTGATATAATTTATGCGGCTCTTCATACGTGATTCCAACGGTTTCGCCCACGGCAGAATGATTTTATTTCGAAAAGAGAGCCCGCGCGGGTTCAATTGATTTCACGAAACCGAAACTAAGTATAACTGAATTTAACGAATTTCGTTAAACCGATCTGACCGTTCGGAAGTAATTTAATCTAAATGATGGAGGTCCTAATACGCAAAATGAATATTAATTTCAACTTCGATAAGTCGGGTAAAATTTTTGAGCTAGATTTAAAATCGAGTTATAACTCTCATCCCTTGTTTTAAATTCATTAGGAGGCATTTTATTGGTCGTCATTATTCATTTATTGAACTGTCGATGACTACTTTTTCTTCGGCGTACAATCAATATAGCTATCAATAAAGTTTATTGGAAAATTTGCCCGAGATATAATCTTAACATTAAAAAGCGTCGGCATTGTTCCCCATATTGAGCAAATCAGAACTTCATCTCGGATCGATAATATAACGAATTTTAATGACATGAATCCTGATCGATTCGTTTCAGGAGATTTGCAGCAGCGCACTGTTCTGAACTGAGTCAATTCGACGTATTGCTCAATCCGGGTTGCTCTTCAAGAGAGCTGTTTCAATACAACGCTATTCCCATTGAGACACCGGATTAATGCATCTCGTCGATATTTGATTCAAACAACGAATGCCGTACCGATGCATGTGTGACGCGTCCGCGATAATTTATTGATCGTCAACGCTGCGCTTTCATCGGTTCCATTCGACTGGACGCGCTTCTTCACGCGAATGATCACTCTTACATACATTGCCAGCAAACAGAGGATGCTGTTGCAATTTACTTTTGCAAACGCGCTATTGATACTGTTTTTCTTGTTCAGATGGAAACAAAAATGTTAGCTATGCTCTCATGAAAATCAAATTAGGCGCGCCTAGAAACAACAAATATAATTATATATGTACGTACATTTTACATATTTTATATACATTGATATAAATTTATATGAATTTTGCTATAAATAAATTAATATATATAATCATATTCCAATTAAAATTATTAGGAAAAAAAATTAGATAATTAGACAAATTCATACACAGTTGTAACCCGTTGCAAAAACAAACACAAAAGTAGAACGAAATTAATTATTTGTGTAAAAAAAATATTTGTACCAAAGTAAACTTGAACGTGTATCGTTTGTACTTTGAATGTAAACTTGCACGCGTTCATTGACTTTGAATGTGAATGTAGCTCTAAATGTTTCGTAATTATATCAATTCAATTTTTGAGCATTTATTTTTGTGTGCGTTGTGTGACTGGTAAAAATGAGAGTTTTAATTAAAAAAAATTTTTTTCTACAGGCTGACAGTCAACAGTTGATGTTCCGAACGCAACGCGCGAGAAATAATTACTATTTTTTAAGCGATCGAGCGCGAGGTCGCACGCCGGATGTTCAGTTCAACAAATTTATTTGTGCCGCCGCAATTTTAAAATTAAATAGCTATAACCGGCGTGAAAATTTAAACACCGAGTAATTTGTGATGAAATTTAGAGTGAGTTTGATAAACGCGTGTTGGGAAAGCTCGTAAAATAAACTACAATCATTGGGTGAAAAAAGAGCCTGCGTTGATAATTTTGTCGTGAGTGATGTCAGTATAATTCACTCGCTCAATGTTGATAAAAATTAGAAGCGAGGATTCAAGTTGTCTGTCATTAATAACCGTGTAACAATGAACAACTATTAAAGTTGTTTGCAGAGTGTTTGTTTGTGCCATTAATATCCCACTTTTTGTCACGTGAATGGATGAATTTATTAGTTCTGAAAACATCTTTTGTTCAATCTAGAAATCATATGTTAAATTAATCTTCTTCCCCATATAAATAGTGCGGTAAAATAATTTTGTTGGTCTAAATATCATGTGATGAAATAATGTCGAATTACGAACTTTTATTCAAAATTATCAAAAGTCCATTAACAATGAGAGTTATTGATAATATTATTGGTTTAATATTTCATAGTTTACAAATAAAATGTTGATAGCTTTTTTGTACATGAATTATTTTCATTAAACATGAATATTCCAAGTAAACTTGAGAACGCTTTTTTGTAACATAATACATGCTTGACTTTCAAACAAAATTTGTACAATAGAAAATATAAATCAGGTATGGAAAATATCAAGAACGACGTAATAATAACATATCATAATTCTGTTCAATATTACGTACATAATCTGATTGAATTTTGTAATGTATTGAAGGATTTATCTGAAACTTATTGCAATGATGGTGAACAATAATTTTGTTAATGAATAATTAAATGTTCAACCCCTATGATATAATTTGATAATGATTCATTAGTTTAACGTGAATACAAAAATTCACATAATATTATAGGTTTTATGTTATTTTATAATGTTGATGTTTTGATTTCATCGAGAGTATTTTATTTCGACAGAGAAAAAAAATATTATCGGGAATTGAAAATGTTCATTTTTGAATCGTTATTTTGAAATGCTGCGAAATTAATATCATAATATTATGAAAATTTGAATTATTAAATTTTGATACGCATTGAAAAGTAAGCAAAATATTTTTCGATTGTAAATAAATCAGCGAATGTTTCATAATTTTGACGAATTGCGCATGCGTTTATGTGGTAACTAAGGAAGGAATATTCTAACGAGAGAAGTTCGACCGAAAGCGGTTACACACTAGATGTAATTTCAAAGTCAGATTCAAAATACATAATCTCACAAAACAAATTTTGAGTAAACCAAAAGTAATTGCGCTTTCTCTGGATAAACTTTGAAAAATCTAGAACACAAAGATACTCTACTAGCTTGGTACATCAGGATCAGGATATGTGTTTGGAGACTATCAAAATGAGCTTCAGGTATTATTCAAGTTACTATTTGACTATTGACAAAGGCAATGGCTTATGTACACGAAGCTTCTGTTCTTGTTGCTCACAACTAGTCTCGTTAGTGTACCGTCTTTGTGCGACTGATTTCTCTTACCCAGAAATGCACGAAATAATAACAGCTGATCGTGTCTTGTATTTCTTGGATGCAACCTTAAACAATCGTGCCCTCGGGCACTTTTGCAATATATTTTCAAATTTGTTTGGTTAACCCAAAGGTAAAAATTTTCAATGACATTAAATATATTCACACAATTCTCTCATCCATTATTTATATTGCTAAACAAACTAAACAAATAAATAACTGAAATATTCAACACTTTGGGTGTTGCGAATTTGAGAAATTACTCCGCTCGATTCATTGAACTTTCAAGTATGTTTTCAAGAACCAATTAACTACCAACATTTATTGATAATTTGCCCCAATTTATGTTTTACATTTTCTGTAAGAGAGTTGAAATTTTGACAGATTTGATTTAAATCGAGTTGATATTTTTTGATACGACAAAAACTACTCAATATTAATTTTGTAAAATTGTTACTTTTCTGGTATAGATTGATGGATTACTTAGGTAAGCATTAAAAAAATGGTACTCGTTTTTTCTAACATTCCCATGAACTTTGCAAGTTAATTTTTGCCTCATTTCGCGAATGAGTTTTAAAGTAATGCAAGGCTGCGAATTGGCCAGATGAAAATTGTTAAGAGAAGAGAAAGAACATGAGAAGGGGGAAGGAGATATTATTTGTTAAATAACTGCGTGATTCGGCGAGTAAAAATGATGGAATCTAACGGGTGGATAATAGCGTCGAATGTAAAGGTTCAATTTCCTTTTGTAATATCGCGCAAAGCCTGACAGAGCCAAGGTGTCGGGCTCATTATATAAATGGCAGACGAACGGGATTCGCCTATAACCAAGTTTAAAGGGGACTCTGCTTGCTTGGTTAGCTCCGCAGGAAGTCATTTCATTCCGGGTTGTGGGCCGCCCGGACGACTATTCCGTTATACATACATACTTCGCAGTAATGCTGCGTTAATATTACTTCTGGGTTATACTTTTGCGGTGTCATCTCGATAAAACAGCGATCCGGGTTATTAGCCAAATACACGTTGTAATTCTCAGATTAGGAAATTAAATTCCTCCCTGGGAATTGGGAGGAAAAGATTTGTCCACACGAAAATAAAAAAATGTCGCAACAGTTTACGACAAACGATTACACGAAAATTTACAAACGAGCTCGCTGTGCTACGAGCTACATTATAAATCCATTTGTATTATACGGTGACTTTCGGAACACAACTGAAAAGGTAATTCTGCATCGGACGTTATTTTGCTTGTCTTAAACAACATAAATAACTCAACTTGTTTCGCCGGGCTGAATCAATGCAACTTACTTAACTTGATTAAGCCAGCGTGATTTATTTCAATTGATTTCCACTGGTCTGCGACCATTTATAATAACGTCGGTGACCGATCATAACAGAATTGGCTTTTTCAACTTTTGTAAGTAAATTGATTCGGCTCAATCCACGTATTATAACCCGCTGTAAACATTAATCAGACATTAATTTGATTTTAATTGATTGTTTGATTGACATGAATTTACAAAAACGTCGCATTTCCAATCGTGTTAATCAAATTGAGATCAACATATATGGTTTGTAGTAGCTACCATTCGTGAACTTATAATACACGAGACAGTTTTTTCTGCCGAATTCACGGGAGAAGAAATCCCGGTGGTAACGCCGAGAGTGTAGAATCGTTAAAAAATGTATTGACAAATCCCTTGAATCGAGACCCATTTTTATTCATTTTGGCGAACTGACAGACTGATGGTGATGAGAATGAAATGATACGATTGAATGCAAATCTTTGTCAAAGTCAGCTAACTTCTGCGCGAGAGTGCGCACTTATGCCGAGAGATTACAATCGAACCCATTACGGAGAATCGCAGCTTCAATTACTGCGGTGCGAAAATGGAAACGCAGCAACTCGAGCCCCAGACGAAATTAGTATTGATACAGCAAACACTGCGGCTACTAAAACCACATTTGATTGATTTGATATCGTGAAAAAGAAGATCATAAAGACGAGTTTCCAGGCATTATATTAATGACCATTGACAATTGAACGATTATACGCTGAGCACGAAATGCAATAATAATTCATGAAATGAAACAGATAAACCTCATTATAACAGCTGAGACCTCGCGGCAAGCTTTAAATGGTAATTTGTGATAAATCAATTTTATATAAATATATTCAAAAAATCATGCAATTTCAACTGGTAATTACTTTTTCAACTTTTTTCAACAATTTTTTTTTGCAGTAATACAATGTATAGTTTTTTTTTTCATTCAAATATTCATCTTGTCATAACAGTATGTTATTTAATAAATAAAATAAAATGAAAACAAAGTTATACCATCTTTTAACTTTTTCCTCGTCTAAAATATATAGTCAAATACGCAAGTGTTCATTTCTGTTCGTTTCTCACCTACTTCAGAAACATGTGTGCTTGAGTTTTCGAGCTAGTGGATGACGACAGTTCATATATTTATATAAAAGTTCTCAAACCAAATATTTCTTCTATTTAATTTTCGCATTTTGCAATTCGCAAGAACAATAATGGAATCAGAATGTTGATAAAATAAAAAGTTGTACAATGTTCGACGTGTAGCATGATCAAAACATTTGTATATATTTGATTAAAACAAGGCGAAATTTATATTCCATACGCGACGTCAAGTGCCACAATATTGGGTCGGTCATAAACAGCTATTTCTGTCACAACGACATTTATTCAGATAAAAATGAAAGAGATTAAAAAGATGCGAGCGTGTTGATATCTTATTTTTCCTCGGCAAAAGTTTCCTCTGAGAAGTGACGATGCAGGGTGTCCAATGTGGATAAAATGGACGTTAGCTCCTCACAGTTGCGAAGTATGAATGTACGCGTATTGCATTCTGAATTTCGTTGCATTTTTGCCCATTCGAAACAGCGTGAAGAGAAAATGCCAGGAAAGTTGAAAAGGTAGCGAGAAAAGCATCGCTTGAAAGAACAAAATGCATTTCGAGTTCATTGTTGGGTTAATTTGAATCGTCAAAAATTGTACAGTCAAGTTGATAGATATGTGTTTTGGAAGGAAAAGTAAAAAAAGAAACGAAAATGATTTGGTACGTTGAAAAGAGAACTCGGGTAATGCGAACGTTTAAAGTGAAATTTGCAGAAATGTTCCAAATGGTAAGGAAAATGAAAGTCGAAAAGTTTCAAAGATATGGATTGGATGAAATGTTAAAATCAGCTTTTCAGTGGAATTTCAGAAGCAACAAGCAAACGAATGACACGAGTCATAAGAGAAATGAGCTAAATGAATCGACAGATAGAAAAAGGATGGAGGACGGAAGGAAGGAAGTAAGTGCAACTTGAACGACTATCGGAGACAGTTTCTTCAAACTGGCGCGCTCGTTTGATCCTATTCCTGAAATCGAGCGTCGCATCTCGCTACTTAAACCTAGGCACTTCCGCTTCTTCCTTTTGGTCTGCTTGCTCGTACGAGCTTCCACTTACCGCTGCTACTCCAGATGTACCTGTTTTAGCATATTTCACGTAAACTATCGCGCAAGTAATTCTTATTAAAATATATCTCTTGGATGCGCGTAATGTTGTTCGTGTGCAGGATCGATTCTCAAAAGTGAGTACATCCCACGATGACGCGTTTATACACATCCCAGCCGTGCAACTCTGATATAAACCCGTATGCTTAGTTTACTCAGCAAAACAAACTATAGCCGAAATTTATCATCGCAATTTGTGCATTCACCGCCACCAGCCTCTGTGTTCGTTTTATAATACGAGTTGAGCTTAAACAAAGCTTTTTTGCAATTAGAATTATGGCTACGCTCGGTGTTTCACGCAGGAGAAACCGACCTAATTAAAACATAGGATTTTAATTACGACTGTGGAACGCGGGATTCATTCATAATCGTCGATGAATTTAAAACGAATTTTATAAAAATTCGAGAATTCTGACATGTTTCCTCGGCGTACTCTTTCTCGTGTTTTTATTTGTTTTTTTTTTAAGAAATAAAAGAAAATTCGGATTAGATTTTTCAATTAAGAATTTTCTTTTTTCTTCAAGTAAAACTAAGTCATCACTTCGTGTTCCCAACTTTTACGATCATGAATTATAAACTCCGGTCACGCTGTGTATATGAAAGGTACGATGAACTTCACTTCAAGTTCGCTCTCACGGACGGCAGACATTAACTTGAAATATTAATAAAATTCAATCGCGATATTTCGACGTGGAAAAACAATCTCTTGTGAAGAAAAACAGTGGTTTGATGCAGTTGATAGTTTCATTACGTGGTCTCAAAACCGTCGAGATCCCTGGAGATTGCTTTTTGCAAGCCAAACAACGCAGACCGTGCACTCCAGTCGGGGTGTTGTTTAAAACGCGACCTACAATCTTAATGAATGTGTATAGTGTTACATGTTACACTTAACCTTAAAAGCTGCGCGTTAGCCCCTCATAATTAGAATGGAGCCACGCATTTTAATTAGCTGATAGTTACATCAAAAAGTTTATATTCATTTTCGGTGCGACATTACGCTCGAATTCCTCGCGCGAAGACAATTATGCAAATATTAGTTGTTATTTGCAAGGCAATTGCAGTTTCATAAAGACATTAATGTGAACTTGACGTGTCAATTATGTTCATTCGTTTCTGATTTACAAGGTGAAAATCACGAACTTGAAATCATAATGAGCTTTTATAATTCAGTGCAATATTACATATAAATTAATATTACTGGTAAAATGAAACATATCTAGTATATAAACCATACATATGACAACATACGTTTTGACTAAATATTTATATTATATATATGTTGTCATATATACTAAAATTAACAATTACATCTATAGTGTCATATATATTTGCTTATTTATTGTCATTGTACCCGCATGGACGAAAATATATCTTGAAAATATAAATGAAATTATTTTTTTGTATAAAGTAGGGTCAACCGGGGTAAGAGTGTCACTTGGGGGTAATTCTGACAGCTGAAATAACATTATTGATTTTACATCTCCACATGATTTGAATTAATTTTATAAATTATTATTAGTTACTGAACACGTATGCAATAAAAAATATACAAAATATCAAAGTTTTTAATAATAAATTCAAGGTGTCACATTTCACCCCATGTGTCACTCTTACCCCGGTTGACCCTGTATATTTTCAACAATATGGGTGATATTTATTACATAATTTTAGTGACTATATTTTCATTCGTGAGTGTATCAGCATATATGTTTGTGTATATACATTTTTTACCCGGTAAACTATTATTATTATATAACAATTCCAATTTTAAAATTAATTTGTTTGCAGCCTATTTCATTTCTCGTTAGATTGGAATCAGGATTCTTTACATCAGTATTCTGGACGAGCCATTCTTCATAACAAAATAAGGCCGGAACAAATGAAGATACTTTCCACGCAATATTCTCTGCTGATAAAGCACCGCGTGTATGGTATGTTGGTATATTGCGCATCGAAAGCATCGCATCCGGGACCGGCTTTGTCTTCTTTTGTTGTCCCGCCATGATGTCTATAACTAGAAACCATATCAAGCGTGTTATAGTTCGATTTGATTCGATGCAAACTCGGTTCGGATATTGTCGAAAGGTTCGAACGAAAATGCAAACAATCGATTATCACCGGTATCGCTTCGCACATCACTGAGCCCGTATATGATACTTCTCGGCCCACTAACACCTGTCTACAATGATTTCACAAGATTTCATAGTAAAACCAACTGAAAAAACGATCAAATAGGTTTCCATTTTTTCACAAAAATGTTCGGGTTGTGCAACAGCAAAGTAAAAATCGAAACAAGACGACCGAAATAATTTCAAGTTAGTTATTGAACCGGATAAAACTAAAAAAAAAACATTTGATTCTATATAACGCCGAAAAAATTATGATTAGTAAAATAAAGTTTTCAACACGAGTAGAAATTTTTGCACATAAAAGTTTACCAGCGTCGTTAGGGAAATGAAAATAAGCGGCTACAAATCGGCGCCTTTGGCGAATAAGTCGTAATTTCGTTCGAATTTCATGAGGAAATAATTCCCGGATGTCGGGTTGCAGTGTCGACGAGTGGCTGAAGAATTTCGTCGAGAATTCCTTCGAGGGAAATTGTCGGCTGGGTAAACGACGTATGCGCGTTCGTATTACGCTGTTTGCCACTTAGATTTTTGGCAGAAATGTATCAGCTGATGCAACCGATATCATTCTCGTTACGATGCCGTGACGTTTCTTCTGTGCACTCGCTAATCGCACAAGAAATATACAAAATTATCGACTTGATGTCGGATGTTTCCACGGATTCAATTTGTACTAATGCGTCGCGTTGCTACTAAGTGCCGTCAATCTTATGTGCTTTATGCCGCATTAAATCGTTACGTCGCGATGAAACCTGTTTATATACAGCTTCATGAGCATAAATTTCAGTTTCATTTCGTGCAGGTCGTATCAAACCACGACCATAATTTAAACTTGAACAAAATATGCAACATATTAAAAACACAATTTCATCAAGAAATCAAGTTACACGGAGAGAAAAGTTTAATAATTTTTACGAGAATCAATATCATTTCTACCAAATTGTTTTATAAATATAAGATAAAAACCAATTTTGGTAAGGAAATTATCAAACTAGTTTGG